>CAJQZJ010034157.1:1236232-1261669 GCA_907164525.1 Lophiomys imhausi | reverse complement strand
CTTCTTCTTCTTCTTCTTCTTCTTCTTCTTCTTCTTCTTCTTCTTCTAGGTCTTTGAGGCAAGGTTTCTCTGTGTAACAGCCCTGATTATCCTGGAACTCACTTTGTAGACCAGGCTGGCTTTGAACTCACAGAGATCCGCTTGCCTCTGCCTCCCAAGTGCTGGGATTAAAGTTGTGCACCACCACGCCTGGCCTGTGCAGGTCTTCTTTAACAACTGTTTTGTTAGGTTTTCATGGGTGTATTTTCCCTATTATGACTAGAAGACACAGTTTTGCTGCAGATTTCCTGGTCCTCTGGCTCTTACAATCTTTCTGACTTCTCTTCTGTGATGTTCCCTGAGCCTTAGGTATACAGGTTCAGTTGTAGATTATGTTTTCTTCTGTCTATGGAGGAAGCTGTTTTTAGTAGCTGTCATGGATCAGCAACACCATTTTGTCTTCTAAGGGGGACTTGGGTGCTTTTCCCATGACCAAGACTCTGGCATCTTTTGCAAATAGCATGTTGATTTGGGGGCTCCCCTCACTACTCCCTGTGTTAGTTCCTGTGGTTGCTTAAAGAAGGTATAGGGACCACCACCTCTCCATCCTACCCTTTGCTCTCCAGGCTGATTTTATCTGCTCATCCAGAGGCTGAGTCACAGAGGGTCTATTGATGCATGTTGGTGTGGGAGATCTCAGTCAAGACTGCTCCCGTTCCTCTGTTCTGTCAACTAGGCTTGATGACAGTAGTATTTCTCTTTGTTTATCAGATCTACACAGTATGCTGACCCCAGGAGGAATGGCTGGGTGCAGGAGCCTGTGGCTTGTCAGAGTACCTGAGACTAGTTCAAAACCATTTTATGCAACACACCCAGCATTATAGATGCAGGCACCATGGCTGACAGTGAGCCCTTCTGTTTAGCTCTGCAGTAAGTGCTGGTTGCTCCTGTTACAAGTCCTCAGCACAGTGTGAGGCTCCTGAACTTTGGAACCATCCCATCTGCACCTGTAGCTGTCTACCTCCAGCACCCACATCCCTTTGCCCTTAGCACTCAGCCTTTGCACGGAGTAGATTGTGGGGTTGTACAGGGAGGATCAGAGAGGGATAGGACCAATTGGTAGAGGGCCAGAGTGTGCCCCACCCCACTCCCATGAGGAAACAATACCCAGTCCCTGAGACAATCTAGGGCAGCGAGCTGAAGCTACCTTTGGGGAACGGCCTGTTCATGAACAAACTCTTCACTGGCTTCCACTTCTGGTCCTTCTTCCTCATCTGCCTTGTTCTAAGATGGACAAGGCTCTTATAGGTACTGCCTAATCCCCTATCTCCATCCAAAGATAGCTTCTTCCTTTCCTCCTGTGATCCATCAGACAGTTTTGTCTTTATTTTACTCTTCTTAGCATGCCTGGAGGCAGGGGGAGGAAGAGGGGGAGGGGAAGGATGAAAAGGAAGAGGGAGAAGAAGAGGAGGAAGGAAGAAGGAGAAGGGGAGAAATTGAGGAAGAAACAGGAGCAGAAGAAGGATGAGAAGGGAGAGGAGGGAGGAGGAGGAGGAGGAAGAAGAAGAATTTATTCCAGGACTCTCTTGTTGTCTGTAAATGATGTAATCTCCTTGGGAGATCACTCAGGCTCAGGCCAAAGACTTCCTGTCCTCACATCACATCCCTCCTTCTCTCTTACTTTCCTGCTGCAGCCTGGATGCACAATGATCTCTGGAGTAGTCTACATAGCAGTAGAGGGCAGCACTGCAGGGAGTGTTTTTGGGGTGGGGCTGGCACAGCCAGAGATTGCCCAGTTAGTCACAGGGCCTGTTGGCTCTGGCTTAATGACAGATGTTCCTGTGGCAACATTTCCCTTCCCATTCCTTCCTAGCTCTTTCCTTCCTTCCCGCACTCCCTTTTCCCCCTCTTTCCTGCTTCCTGTCTCTCCCCCTTCCTTTCTTCTTTCCACTGTAAAAGTAACATGCCTACATGCCTAGGATTAAAAGACCAAACAGTACAGAAGATACACAATGCCACACATCTATGTTTTGCTCCACTTCCTCATCAGCCTGGTTCATTTCTCAAAGTAAAGCTGCCCTTAACAGTTTGTCTTCTTTAATCATCCGGTGGTTACCTCCACATCTCTAAACAATTGCTCTCTCAGCTCTTTTGATTTATCAACACTAAACACCATCTATTGGCTTCCTGCTGGAACAGATGAGAATCTACCTTCATGCCTCCCACTTTCCCCTTCCTGAAAGCTGTACCACCTATTTAGTTCTACTTTTAATTGGGTAACTCTAAATCATGTATCTCAGCATCTAATTCCCGTTACATCAAACCCTCCCTCTTTCCCCACCCCAAGATGTTTCATTACCTGGATTGAAAGGAAGGGTTATAATACTCTACCATTAACATTCTTCATTAAAGCTTATGCCAAGTCCCTTCCTTCCCCTGAGATTTATAATGGATGAGTCACTGGCCATCAGCTCTCATGGACAGGCTGTATGTTTGGCATTTTGGGTCTCTTGTCCTTTACAGAGAAGCCTGCTTTCCAGACCAGCCTGATTTTGGAGGGTCCTCTGTACATGGCGGCTGCAGATGGCTGGCTGGCACCCACCTTGCTGTGCTCTGCCCGCTGTTCTTTGGTTGTATGAGCCACATAGATGGGCTTTTCTTGTCCACTGTCCTCACTGTTAAAATGAAGTCATTATGAGGAGGCTCTTGGCCTTCATATGACTGCTGAACTGGGGCAGGGGACTGTTATGTAGGGACACTCCACTCCAGAGGAGTGGGATGGAAGGGATAGGGAGTAGAGTGTGGGAGAGTGGGACTGGGAGGGGTGGAAAGAGGACAATATGATGGAGATGTAACCTGAAGTAATAAATAAACATAAAAAAAATGAAGACATTATTTCCCAGTCTAGCCTGACTGTGATGACAAGAAAAGAAGAAAGGACAGCCGGATACATGTACAGAAAAGTTGGGATTAAGTAGGCCATGCTCTCTCCAACAGAGTAGCGGCTTTATTGTATGCAGCGGAAGGAGGGCTTGGCAAGTCTTGGTGGGAGGTTTCTGTAGGGAGCACTCTAGAGGTCCAGTCACCCAGGAGGTGGAAGCTGCAGTGCCTAGTTTTTGCACACACGGCCAATCTTTTCCAAACACTTAGACCAGAGGAAGACTTTGCTATGACTCAACCTCACTGGGAGGTGAGCTTTGCCAGTTTACATCTGTCTGAGGCATCGTCCTTGTCAACAACACACATTCACTCAGCCTTCATCTATTTGTTTCACATTCACTCTAGACTCTACCCCTCCCTCCCCCATTCTCATTTCCTTGGAGTCCCTTACTGGTATTACTCATTCTACTGCTAGAGCATATCTTCAGGTGCTTTTTGAAGAGAGGCCACATGGAAAGAAAATTTTGTCATTCTCTGTTTTCCTTTGTCCCAGACAATATACTAGAAATCTAGCAGCCAAAGTGTGACATCCATTTGTTACCTTGCAAAGTGAGTACTTTTCCCCCCCAGCTACAGGACTGAGGTCCCGTTTTCTTGTTGGAGGTCAGCAGGGACTTAACTTCCAGAGGCTGCTTCTTTCCAGGGCTGAATACTTCCCACCTTCCTGAGTTTTCTGCCTCTCCATCCGGGCTCCCCTCGATCTATTTTTTGCATCTGGGGCTCCTGTGATCAGGTGGGGCTCTACCTGGATTGTCTCCTTACCCCAAGCTCTGAAAAACCACAGACCAAGTCCCTTTGGTCACATTAGATACATAGTCACAGGTTCTGAGCATAAAGCAAGGATGTCTCTGTTCTGCTTATACATCACATGCCTATAAAACACAGAAAATTTGCTCTTCTGCTGATCATGAGCTGGTTGTGTACTTGTAAGTTGGACGTTATTTCCTCTGTGTTGCAGGCTGTGACTGTGTCGTTTTGTCATTGGGCAGAGCTATGTGAAAGGGACTAGGACCTTTATAAAAGGGACCACAGAGAGCTCCCTTAATCATACAGCAGTAGATGCCTCCTGGCAACCAGGAAAGGGCCTTTGCTGGATACAGATTCTGTCTTGATCTTGAACCTCTAGAACTGTGAGAAATGCATCTCCGTTGTCCAAAGGTCCTCCTAATATTTATTATGTCAGCTTACAGACAACGACAAGCCCTAACCTGCAAAGCCCTGGTCGTCGGCCTGGGAAGCAGATTCTTCTATGTACTATGAGATACTACTAACCATGGAGTCTTTTACCTTTTACCCTTGTTTCCTGGGTTTGAGTTCCTGGCTGTGAGTTGAGGATGCTGTAGTCTGACCATTGGTTTAAACCTTAAACTTTGAGGAACCACTTTTCTCATTGTCTCAGAGATAGTCTTCCCCCCACCCCACCCCTGCCACCCTGAGCTTTCAGAAGACCATTCCTTTCATTTTTCTGCGAAGTGAATTGTTTCTGGAAACTAGACAAGTGCTAAAGTCAGGGTATTCTATATGTGCAAGACTATTGTCTGATCTTTATTGTCATGTAACCAACACACAAGGACAAGTCAGGCAATACTTTGGCAAGGTGATGAAAGCTGGTATGGTAATGAGGACTGAGTAGACATCATGGAACTTTAGATGGAAGGGCAAAACATCACTGTGGAGTTTTCATTCTGAAATGGTATAACCTTAATCCAACCACAAGGAGGCACAAAAATGCAATAATGAGTGCTCTGTTAGAAACAAATTGTATCCTTCAACAGTGTCAGGCCCTAAGAGACAAGGAAAGAATGTGGAAATGTTCTAAGCTAAATGAGATCCAAGAGTCATGAAAACTAACAGCAACCTAAGCATTTTGTAGATGAATTAAAAAAAAAAAGTCTAAAGGACAGTTTGGGGTCAGCTGATAAAGTGGAATATGGAAGGCAGCTTGAATAAAAGTAGTTTCCATGCAAAATTTGCTTAAGTTGAAAAAGATACCAAGGCTATTGAAGACAATATCTTTAGGAGTTCTCTGTAAGGCATGAGGATGAAAGGCTCTGATGTCAGTAGTCTTTATTCTTGTGATTAAGGCAGAACGAATGATAAAGAGAATGGAATAACATATTAATAACAGAATCAAGGCAAATGGCATGTGATCATGAAATGGACTGTTTTCATTCTTGTGGCTTTTTGTAAGCTTGAACCATTTTCAAGCAAAAAGTTTAAAAAAATGTGAGCAACAGAAAAACACTGTGGCAAACAACATTAAATTCATCTCAGGGCAGTTGCGTTACTTGAGGGGAATTCTTTGCATTATCCTAGGCGGTACTGCTCCATCTAAGGATTGCCATGCTAAAATGGCTTTATTGGTGCTGCCAAATTGCCAGGCAGCTTTTGGCTTCAGATCTCACGGTACAATGTCATTGAAATGAACATCAGGGATGTCAAAGAACCAGATGAGTGAAGGAGCCAGGAAGCTGGTTTGTGTGTGGATCCCCGTTTTCCTGACTATAATGGCTGATGTGGATTGTCAAGATAGCAGGACCTAAGTCCGCCTAGAAGATAAACCTCTGGGCATGCTGTAGGGATTGTCTAGATTAGGGTAATGGAGGTGGGAAGAGCCAGCTTCCCCGTGGGAGGCACTGTGGAGGAGGTTGGTTACCTGGACTGAAAAACAGAGGAAGTGAGTGGAGCACCAGTGCTGACTCGCTCACCCAGTCTCCTTCCTTAGTGCAGGTGCAACGTGATGGATGACTCAGGTCCGGCTGCCATGACCTCCCCACTGAGTACTGTGCCCTCAAGTCGTGAGCTCAGACATAGGCTTTTCCACTTAAGCTGGTTTTGACAGCATATTTTATCACCACAACAGTGAAAGTAACCAATACACCATCCTTAGGTTCCTGATGGAAGTTGGCTACTTTTTTTCACAGCTGGGACAAAATCCCAGACAAGAGCAACTTAAGGAGGAAGAGATTTCTTTTGGTTCTTAGTTCAGCAGTCCGCCATGGAAAGGAAAACATGGTGGCAGGAGCCAGAGGCAACTGGTAACATGTCTGTGGTCAGGAAGCAGAGAGAGGTGAATGCTGGGCTCAGCTCCCTTTATCCCTTGTGTTCAGCCCAGGCCTCAGTCTGTGGTATGCCACCCATGATGAGTTTTTCGAATAGCTCTCAGCTCTTCCATACTTATTCCTGTCTGTCTTATGCCCAGCTTCTGGGATCCTTTCTCTTCTAGTTCTGCTCACATGGGCAATCCATCTTGGGGCTCCTCCATTCATCTCCAGCTAGGCATTTCTTGTCCTCTTTACCACTTTGATTCATCCCGATTCAGAGGCGCTGGAAGCTCCCCGCACACTTGGTTTGTCTATGCCCAGAGATGAAGGCTGGACTCCAATGGGTGATGAAGAAACGATAAGCATTCTTTTATAGTTCAAAGACAACCCAGTGAATACCTCATAGTCCTCTACTCATTGCATCTGACTCACTCAGTCCCTGCTAACAGCACGACTCCAGGGTTATGGTTGTGGGAGAAACTCTGATTAGGTGTCTGTGGGCCACAGAAGAGATTAGACTCAGGACAAACTCAGGAAAAATGACGACTAGGTGTAACAGAAAATTTTTATTTAGAACACATATTTATTAATACTTAACAAACACCTATAAAACACCTATATCCTATAACCTAATACCTATAAACACTTAATATCTAAGAACATCTAACCAACCTTATTTTAATTTTCTTGAAAGGATATTAATATTCTTAGTGTAGGCCTGGGTGGGAAAACTTGATTTTAGCAGCCTGGTAGTCACAGCAGGCAGTCCCTTTCAAGCTTAGCATCTGCTGGGCCTAACTTTGCCAGTTCATATGGTCAGTTTATTTCCACCACTAGATTGTGTCTGGCTTATGAGACTAGCCTGTTTTAACTGTTAAAATTGAAGTCACCTTCCTCCATCAGCTGAGACTCATTTCTATATACAGGTCTCCCCAGCCTGTATATGCTTCATGGCCTAGTGTTCCTCACCTCAGCCTACAGCCTCTGAATTCCACCCCTCTTGCTCAACCTCCTGGCACCCTCAAGGCCCTGAACAGACGTCTTCAGTGTCCAGTTTTTAAGAACTCTCTCACTCTCAGCAGGTTCAATGCCAGCCTTCTTAGGTTGGCTTGTGGCAAAAGTCTCTCTCTTGGACTCTACCTCTCAGTTTATGACCCTTGATTTGTTTCAGGCTACTGCAGCCTAAAGACTGATGAATGGCATACCTTGTTGTATACTTCTCCATCTGTGAGGGCAAGAGAAAGAGACTGCCGTGAGGAGCTCTCTGGTTTATATATAATCATCGTCTCGCTATCATTGGTGGTTTAAAGGGCCACCAAGACCTCTCTTGATATCCAGTGGTCTCCGTGGCTTCTTGTGGCAACTGACATCATCTGTGGCTTGTGTGGTTTCTGAGCCATGCTCCTTCAACGAGGGGGCTCTCACAGAGCTGTGGGCCTCAATTGAGCTCCCCCCATCTTGGCCCCAAGTCCAAGTGATGCCAAGCTTCTCCTTTATCTGCATACTAATACACTACAGAGAATTAACTTCTACCACAACTAGAAGTCAGATATTCTTGTTGGCATAGCATCATGTGGGAGGGGCAGATGTTCATGTAAACACAGAATCACATGGGTAGGGGCAGATGTTCATGCAAACACATGGGCAAGGGTGGGATGTGCTCCAGAACTGTCCACAGACAGCAAGGTGCAGTAGGTTGAAAGATAGTGTGGGAGTTCCTGAGGCAGCCTGGGCTGGGCTGGCATAGCCAGAACTTAGACTGTAAATTAGGCTGGTGAGGGCTGTGGTTTGCATTTGTCTTTCTCTTCTCAATGTCATAACTACATTAAAACGAGCCAAGCAGAATCAGCAGGAGGCAGTGTGGATAGAAGACCTTCTATCCTTGGAGCTCTGCATTTTATAATGAAATTCTGATTAAAACTCCTGAACATAACTATAGTTCCCTGGGGCCATCTAGTGCTTTGACCAGAAGTCTTTAAGTGGTGTGTCTGTACACAGACTCACCACACTGCCATCAGAATGCTCTAAGTGTCCTTTAATGCCATTCTTGCTGTGACTGTCCTGTGGGTATTGCCATATCCAAATATTTCCTTTCACACTGAAAATCCCAGTAGCTCAAAAATCATCAGAATGTAATGAAGCAGCTGAAATCCTGACTTAATTTTCTCTCTGCAAACTTTACAAGCAGGTGAAGAAAGCAAGGTCTCAGGCACTTCTTCAGGACAGAGACAGCTGCTGGTGGCTGGAGGCAGCCACCTCATCAGGACCCACAGAGGGAGGGATGAGAGAGAGACCAAGATTGCAATTGAGATGCAGGGGCCTCCTTGGGTGCCTAAGGCGTGAGGCTGCGGTCATCTCATATTTACTTCAATTTTTTTCCTTCTATTTTTTTTCTGAGACAGACTTTCATGTAGCTCATGCTGGCCTTGAACTTGCTATATAGTCAGCAATGACCTTGAACTTCTAATCCATCTGCTTCCACCTTCTGAGAGCTGGGATACTGACTCTGTCTATAAAAATCTGACAGATAAAACCCTGGGCTTCATGTACGCTAGGCAGGCACTTTATCAACTGGATCTCCTGATCCAGATCTGGTTTTCTACCCACTCCTTTCTTTCTTTATGGACTGAAGGGTCCCCTTTCCTCCATCCCTCTGAAGCAATGTCCATCTGGAGCCTCAGGAGGCATCCTTGCTTAAAAATGGACTGTATGCATATGTGATAAGTTAAGATGGGGCCTACTGAGTTGGCGTGGTGTGTATGACCCAAAGACTGGCATTCTGAGAAGAAGCACTAACAGGTACAGTGATGAGGAAGAAGGCCTGTTAAGATGGCGGAGATGGTATGACATACCAAAGTAAAAACGTCCCGAAGCTGGAAGAGACAAGGGACAGTTTCCCTGAAGCCCTAGGCCTAGGTATGGCCCTGTTGATGCCGGCATTTTAGACCTTGCCTTCTGGAAGTATGAGAGGAAAGTTTTTTGTTGTTTTAAAGCTACTCAGTTTGGGTTCATTTATTACAATGACCTTAAAAGGGGAAAGCTATCTCAGGGCAACTTCAAAAGCAAAGCTTGTTTTTTGTGTTTTTTTTTTTTTTTTCAGGTGGCCTAGTGATGATTTGGCATGGACCATCTGTGCTTCCACTGTGACCTATTTTGTTGAAATCATGTTGATTTTGGGAGTGGAGCTCTGAGCTATGGTTATTTCTGAAGAGATGCAATTTTAATTTGTTACCGAAGCAGAGGCTCCACGGATTTCTGTATTGTATGAGAATAAAACCTCCCCAAACACTGGATGGTATTCCCTGCATCATGTCTGTGGTTGTAGGTTTTGTGCGTTCAGTATGAGGGGTTTGGATCAACAGAGACAGGGGAAGGCCTAAGAGTAAAGGTGTGGGGGCATCAAAAGATGGGTTCAGGGGAGGATGTAGCAGGCAAGGCAAGTAGGCTGAACTGTCCCGTTGGACATCTGACCTGCTGGGAGGGGTGATTAAAAGTGGCTGCATTAGTACCAGTTTGCAAGATATCTCAGAACAGGGAGGACTTTCAGGTAGAGAGAAAAAGAAACCCATCTGGACAGCCATTTTTTCAGATTCTTTGCTGTGACAAGACCACTTACTGGCTCAAGAAGCCATTGTCAGCAGGAAAGCCCTGCCCTAAAGAGCAAGAAAGCCCTGCCCTAAAGCAGCAGGAGAGGACAGATGTCACTCAGTGTTTCCAGATTTCCCTGTCACTCTGGGCTCCAGCTTGTCACCAGGACCTCAGTGTCTTTCCTTCTCCTCCATTCCCAGTCTCTCTTTCTCTTTCTTTTTCCTCCAGACAACTCAGGTCAAGTGACAGAGCAAGCTGGAACAGGCTGGGGTCAGTCTGTGCCAACTTCCTTGTCAGAGCCTGTCATTTTCCTTGCTTTCCATGCCCTTCTGGGAAGGGCTGTCCTGTGTGGGATATAAGGCTTCTGACTTATTTTCTTTTCCATCTCTGTCTTGGAGGGCAAATGTCCTACATCCATTAGCCACTCAGCAACTGAGACAGGCAGCAAGGGACGTTGTGTGGATGCAACATCTCATGGAAATCCAATGCCCTGGAGCATTTGCGGCAAAGATGGGAATGTGGTCATTGGTTCTGGTCAAGGAACTGATAGGGTGATCAGTTCTGGTGCCCTTGGCACCTTACTTCATTTCATGTTTCTAGTAATTCTTTTCCTTGTGAAAATTTTTTACTGTTTCAGACAGAAATTATCATTTTCTCTTTTTTTTCATTTTTAAAATTGTGTGTGTGTGTCTGTGCCAGTGAGTACAGGTGTCTTTGGAGGCCAGAAGAAAGCAGGAGCTCCCTGGAGTTACAGGCAGTTATGAGTTGCCCTGTGAGTGCTGGGAACTAAACTTGGGTTCTCTGCAAAAGCAGCAAGTGCTGTTAATGACTGGGCCATCTCTCCAGACCAAAAACATAGCTTTTCAATATATATATTTGCACTACTGTGTAAGCACCTTCTCTAATTATTTCCAAGATCTGTTCAACACCCACAAAGGAATCCCATTTTCTTCCTGTTTTCCTCCAGTCCAACCTGCAATAATTTATCCTCTGTGAATTAACTTATTTTGGATATTTATAGAAATGGAATGAGACCTTTGTATTGGGCATCTTTCTCTTAGCATAATGCTTTAAAAACCCATCCACATTGCATTGTCTATAAATACTTCATTCCTTTTCATGGTTGAATCATATTTCATCGTATGGATATACCACAGTATATTTATCCATTGATGGACATTTAGGTTGTCCCAATCTTTTGCCTTTTGTGAATAATATTGGCATATATATGCATACATATATATATATTTACATTCATGTATGTGTATGTGTGTGTGTGCACGTGCATTTGCTCAAGTACTCGTTTTCAATTCTTTGGGGTATAAAACTAAGTGTAGAATTACTGGGTCATATGGTAATTTTGAGCTTAACTTTTTGAAGACCTGCCAAGCTATTTTCTGTAGCAGCTGTGTCATTTTACATTCTCACCAACAGTGCACCAGGTGTACTTCTAAGGGGCCATTTGCTCTCAAGAGAGTTTCCTCCTTTGCATTCCTGCTGATAGGAAGAAAACAGAAAAAAATGAATGCTTGTTGGGAATGCCCTCAGCGTTGACAATTTGCTTAATGGTTTTTCTGTTTTCTATAAAACTGACATACACATTTCCTCAGTTTAAGCTACACTGCAACTGTGCTTCCTGGTTTTTGTCGCAGCAAGGAATCTGCAGAAAATGCAGGTTTTGTGCAGGTTCAGGGTTTGTCTTCTGATATTTTGTGGGATGAGGGGTCAGACCCAGTGACCACTTCTGGCCTATTTGCCAGGTGCCACTGTATTAGGATGTTTTCTTCTCTAGGGCTCTTTCTGATCCAAAATCATTTTTCTTAGCGATCATCTTCACTCTGGTTTCAGACATTTTTTATTTATACACAAGTGATGTGTGCAGCAGAGGCAGTGAAGTCCATTGTAACATGCTGCTCAAAGATGCACAATGGCTGTGAACAGGCTGTGAGTCTTTAGAGTCATCAGGGTCCAAACACAGAGCACCACCTTGCTCTGATCTCCACTGGTTCCAGTTTGTCTAAGCAAGCGTCAAGCTACTACAGAGAAGCCTCCCCCTCACTCCAGTCACTTACTGCATGTAAATGGCTTGCTAAACAATGATCGCTGCTCATACCACACTTGCTGAGGATGGGCAGATCATTCCTGTAGCTAGGAGTGGTATCTGGTTATTGGTTTATAGATCTCGACTACCGCAGAGAGTTTCATGAGTTCATGTGTCAGTGGAGGCCTGTAGTTAGACTAATAAATCAGGGCTAATTCTGCAAGGCTTCCTGGACCACCATCTGTGCTGCAGAGAACCTTTGAAAGGGTGCAGGGCATATCACCCTCAGTCCCCTTTGTCATTAGCGGAGATGAGGTAGAAACACAGGACCTCTCAATACTGTCTGACCCTGCTTCTTTCAGGTAGAACAAATTCCCATGATGGCAGCAGAGCAGGGCAGGTAGGTATCTATAAGTCCTGGGGGAAAGAATCTCATTGGGCAAGTAAGTGGCCAATGGGAAGCCAATAGCTGTCAAAAAGATACAGAGCGACTGAAAACAAAACAGAAGAATCAACAGCTCCTAACTAGCCAGCAGAATGAAGCCCACAGGGTATATGGAGCAAATAATCCAACTACAAAGACATGAGGGAAAGGTTACCGAGTTTGAAATACAATACTTGGTGAAATAAGGAGAGGTGATCTATTGCCCTCCTCTCCTGATACTCCCTCAGAGGAGGGAGAAACATGTGGAGCATGAGAAATGCTTATTTTTCTTGGTTTCCACTGCTACAATGGAGTATTTGATCGTGTATGAAAGAGGTTTATTTAACTCACAGTTTGGGAGGCTGAAAGTTTAAGCTCGAGTGGCCCCATCCATTTGGTTCCTCATAGCAATGGCTTCATGGAAAGAGTGTGGGTGATCACATGACCAGGCAGTACTAAGCAATCATCTATAGCAACATGATTTTTCTTGAGAACTCTTTATTGACTCAAGAACTTCTCTACTCAAAGGGCATGATGAAGGTGACCTAGCAGAATTCTACCAAGCTCTCTCTCTTCAAGTTCTTATTGTAACCTCTCATGCTGTCACACTGAAGACTAAACTTTCAGTGCTTGGATCTCCAAGGAGTGCATTGAAGTCATATCCAGACCACAGCAACAATGGAACAGTGTTTGCAGAGTGAATAAGTGAACAAACTCTGTGTTGACTCCCACTCTGCCAGACCCCAGACAACCAATCACAAGCAGCAGAGAAAATCCAATGAGAATCAAGTCCAAACACTGAAGGAGTGTTAGAAATGTGAAATACTTTAAAAATGGAGGAAAACAAAAACACAGAAACAATTAAAAACCAGCTAAGTGGTGTGGCAGAAAAATCACTGGGTTAGACATCAGGACATCTAAGTTCTATGCTACTTGTTTTTCAAAATGACACATCCCTCAAAAAGCTGCTTTAAACTGGCAGAGAAAGGGCATTCAACATCTAGTGTAGGGGTTATTAGAAATGGAAAGAACATAGCAGGATAGCAAGACCTACAGCTGAAAAAAAAAAAACCCCAGGTTTGATAGAAGTTAAAAGTGAAAATGGTAAATACGGCAAGGCACAGCAAAATGGAATGCAGTACTCACTGAATGTCTGGTAGTGGAGGACACATATGAATCTGTTTGTCTGTTGTTATACCAGCTTCCATTCAGCCCCAGCCCCCAGTGTGTGCTGCTGAATTCCCTTCCATGTTCTTTTGCAGAGGAGACTCCACACCCGCCACATCACCCCGAGCTTAGCTTAGTTTCCGTTCACTGAGTCCCTCGAATCCACATTGGCACATGCTGACCTGCATCTTCCAGATTGCTGGACAGGATATGAAGACAAGCGGAGTAACAGTACAAAAACCTCTGAGGGAGAAGCTTTCACAGTAGAGTCACACCAGAGCCCTCTGTCTAATGTAGCCATTAATTTCCAGGGACACTTACAGGAGTCTTCAGGCATGTAAGAACTCAAATGATCCTCCCATATTAGGGAGTCACTAAAGGACGTGGTCCAGCTTCACTGAGCATGAAATTCACAAAGCTCATGTAAAATGTAGGTGATGGTGGATCTAGCCCATGAGCTCAGTCTTGCTTCATCCTCCTATCCTTTCTGTCTTTCCTGTCAGTTTGTCTCTCTACTTCCTACATTTCCTACTCTCTCTTTTCTTTAGAACCCTTACTTTGAAGTCTCAGATCCCTATAAACACCTCACAGTTTATGATATAAGCAGTTCATTTATTTCTTTCTGTCCTACACTGGCTTTGCCTTGGCAACTTCCTTCTATGTGGTCAATTCCTATCATTTAATATTCTCTTTGCCTTCCTCTGGGCATGACCATCCAGCATCATGCATCTGTTCGATCCTGTGAGAATTATCCAGTCAAGAGAAACTCTTCTTGAGGATCCAAGATGGCGCCGTCCATAGAGCATGGTGTCTGAGTAGTGGATGAATGAGATTAGTCACTGTGGAGTGAATGTGAGGTCCTCAGCCGACTGTGAAACACAGACTGTGTATGAATTTCTACAGCAAACACTGAGACTGGTCACCACGAGAAACAGTACACGCAGGCCCCAGGAACACCACCCCGAGATCAGCCAGCTCAGTTACTGGTCTGGAGAGGAGCACCAGCCAGAGTGGATCCAGCCCATGAATAGATCCAGCCCACAGCTCCGGCCATAGATCAGCAGACCCACCTATCTCCCTGAAATGCAGCCAACTGGGAAGCACTAGCCAGAACACAAGAGTAAAGGTTTCCTACATCCCAAATCAACAGAAGCAATTTTAAGAGAGTGACATCCCATTCCCAGAAGGTGTGGTGGGTAATTTTTTTCTTCTTTCCCTTTTGGTCATTTGATGGGTTGTAGATGTTTGTTGTTATTTAGGGGGATTGGTTACAAGTTGTTAAATGGTCTTGTTAAACAAAGTTTTGGAGGTTAGACCCAGGGATTTCTCTCTTCTTCTTTTCTCTATCCTTCTTTCTTTCCGACATAGGGGGAAAAGACTTGAAAACAATGGGATATAGACATAACATAGGAATGATAAAGAAAAAGGGATAGATTATTGAAAATGCTCTTATATCTTTGCATATTGATACAAAATTAAGATTATATTTGGTTACATTGGTACTGATCTTTGGATATTGATACAAAATTATAGTTAACTCTTTCTAAGGTATTGTACCTATGTAATGCCTAAAAATGCAATGTGAAGTTTTGACCTTTTGATAGCAACTGTCACAAACTGTTTAGGATAATTAAGAAATGCAAACTAATAGCCATTCAAACTTGTCATTTTGTTAGATACTAGCATAGTGTATTACAGATGTTTTCTAAGTTAATCAGAAATCAAGTTGCTAAGAGATAAGCAACATTTGTTTATCCAAATATACGGAGACAGATAGATGGCCTTCAAAAACCTCAAGAGATCTGTAGAATATGGCATTAAAAATGTTTTCTTAACTTAAGATTTTTTTGCTATTGAGAGACATATGAGCTCCTGACAACACACCCCATTCTACTCCAAGTAGAGGATGAGCATTGAAGAATCTCCATTTGGAGATGGCTGCATTAGTGGCAAGCTTGTCACTGGGCAAGAGAAAGCCCTTGCTTCAACTGCAGACAGAATGTTGTCCAAAAAGGACAAAACTTGGAAGCAGGTAAGTTGACAGCCTAACTCTGCCAAGACAGGGTAGGCAAGTCCTTCACAATTCCTGCTTTGCAATTAATGTCTGTCAGAGATACTGGGCCAAAAGACTGAAAATAGATGCTGTAATATATTGAGAGAAATTGGGGACTGTCCAGGCAGCCAGTTGTCTGTCATTTCTTAGTTTTTGAAGCTGCTGGCTCTGCACTTCCTCTTTACTCAGATATATTTATCCTTCTCGGGTCTCTGATGTGGTTGAAGACTAGATAGTTATAGTCTCACAGTTAAATTTTAAGTTGTTTAGGGATTAAAAGGTTGTTCAAGGTCTAAAGATGTTTTTAAAATTGCCATGCAAGTTAGGATGGAAGCTGAATTGGATATAGAACTTTAAACTCATGGAGATGGATAAATAATAGAATATTAATATCAGTTGCTAAATATGTATGGACTGGGCATTGGAAATATTTGTTATACCTTATAATTTTCATAATTGTGGCCTTATTGTTCTTATTATTTTGTATTGTATCTATTGTTATAAGAAAAAGAGCCTTTTTTGGACTAAAAGGGGGAGATGTTGGGGAAAAAAGATATACCTTAAATTACAAAAAAAGGATAGGAGGGAGAGGGGGAACAGTGGGTTTGGGAGGGGGAGGAGGGGGGGACTGTGATTGAGATGTAACTTGAAGAAATAAATAAATGTTGAAAAATATTTCATAGAATAATGTTTTTTCTGGTGAGTATTTCTCCTACTGACATGCATTTAACCACTATTTCCCAGGACAGTGATGCTCAACCTTTCTAATGCTGTGAACCTTTAATACAGTTCCTCATTTTGTGGTGACCCACTGTAGGCATAAGGTTATTTTTTAATTCAAATGCTGATTTCTGTACCGCCCCCCCCATGTCTGGTTTCAGTCCTTGTTCTGAAGAGCTCATGTCTCAATGTTACATAAACACTGCTCCCCAGCTGTCCCCTGATATGCCAATAAAGCAGCTTACAGTCAATCACTGAGCAGAGGAGAGAATAGGGCTGGACTTCCTGCCCTCCAGGGGAGGAGGAGTTAAGGAGAGAAAGGAGGGGGATTCAAGAAGAGGCAAAGGCAGGAGAGAGGAGGAGGAGAGATTCAGCTGAAGCAGGAGCCACAAAGTGCAAGTATCTCTCAGATTTATGCAGGGGGGAAGTCAGGTTAGCTTAGTGGGTTAAGAATAGAGTAATAGCTGCTCAGTTTTTGAGTTGTGCAGCCTGTTTAACAAATAATATAAAGAGTCTCAATTATTTAGATGATAGCCGGTTAAGAGGTAAACAGTGGAACTAACACAGTTATATAAAATTATACTAATATCCCCCAACCACAAAATTATTTTTGTTGCTACTGTTATGAATTGTAATGCAAATATATGATATGCAGATGGTCTTAGATGATCCTTGTGAAAGAGTTATTTGACCTCCCTACCCCCACAAAGAGTAACAACCCACAGGTTGAGAACCATTGTCCTAGGCCATCTTCCATGGAAGGATAAAAGGTGTGCTAGTCCTTTCATTGCTCAACATTTGATCTCCATGTTTTCCTTGCAATTTATTTCTGTTTTCTTTTCCTTTTGTTGAGAAAGGGTTTCACTGTGGACTGCTGGCTGGATAAGAACTCACTATCATGTGCTGACCTTCTTGGCTTTTGCATTCACCAAGATCTCCTTGCCTCTGAAACTGCAATTTAATTATCAATTGTATTTATTAATAAGTATAACTGTAAGATTAGGCTGGTGGAGCAGCCGGCAGCTTGGTAGAGCAGTGGGGCAGCCTGGCAGGGCCTGGCCTGCCTTCACCAGTGGCCTGATTTATCCTGGGGAAAGAGCCCTGGACCAAGGGTGGCCTACACCACCTGTAACCTAAACTCTATTAAGTAATATAGGTTGTTATATTAGACCGGTAGAATTACCAGTGGCTTGGCGGGAGATTCGCCGGAGTTCAACAGAAGTCTGGGAGTCCGATAGCCCTGGACTGCTTGGACTGAGGGCCTATCAGCCGCCACAGTCTTTTCCCCAATAATTAAACACACCAAGACCTTTTAATGTTTTAACACTTAGCCCTTAGCTGGGCATACTCTCAATTAGATACTCTAAGTTAACCTGGATCACCTAATCCCAACTGCCATGTGCCTGTGATTACCTTCCAGCGTTCCCAAACACGTACATCTGCTTCCATGTCTCCTGGTGGAATGAGCTAATCCTCTGTGTAAAAGGCAGAGTCCCACCTTCCTATACTCTTTTCTGCCCAGGTAATTGGCCGTCAATGACTTTTTATTAACCAATCAAGAGAATGCCTCAGAAGGGGCGGTAACCAGATCTCAGTATTGAAATCAGCCTATCAGAAGCAATGATATTAGACCTTCCCCAATATACCTCTGCCTCCTGAGTGGTGGATTTAAAGGTTTGTGGCTCCACTCCAAATATCACTTGCTTTGGGTGTGCAGCTGAGATGGCTTTCAGAAATGGGGACTTCCTGAGATGTGCCTTTAAAACATGGTCCTTTGCAGAGCCTTCTCGGCTTCTTTCAGTGAAACTCTGGAGGGGTTCTACCAGTGGCTCTGCCAACCTCCCCTTTGCCATCTGTGGTTATTGGCCAGGGGCAATGCCTGTCACAACAGTGTGTGGGCTCTTTACCATCAGAAGGTTTCCTTTGGGTGTGTTTTGATGGTATTATATTTTTCTTTGCTTTGTGCTTTTTTTTCCTTCCCACACAGCCTGCAATTGGTGCTGCACTTATCAGTCTTACACATTCGAACATCTGTTTGTTAAACTTTTCTTCAATTTCATATTTCTTATTGCATGCATACTTTCTAGGAGAAGACAAGAAATGTGGCTTGCATGGACATGCTTGCACCTGAAGTTAATCTCTGCCCTTTAAAATAATCTTTAGGATTTCATTTGACATGTAACTATCTAAGTCACCAGGCAATTACTTCTTATAAATACAAGGCTAATATATATATATATATTGCATATCACCGTTGATGCAAAAATCATAGTTCTAAGGGAATAAGAGAGAGTTTATTCTGGAGTCATTTTGAGTAACCATAGTCCAGGAACACATACTTGGCTTACCTCAAATTTTAGCTTCCAATGTGGAAGCAGTTTAATAGTTTACAAAACAAAGAAAGTTCTAAATGAAGGCATATTTACAATATACTTGTGGCTACATCAGAAGGGCAGGTACAGCAAGATGGAGGAAGCTTTCCTGTAGGCCTATCTGGTGACATTCTTAGCTTTTGGGTTGGTGGAAGCTAGTGGTCTCTTAAGTTAACACATTTCAAAAGGTTTTTGTCTATTAGTCACAGTATATTCTGACACAGAGGTGGGCAAGGAATAGATTTTCAGGGCTGAAGGTAGCCTCAGATAAGGTAATAAGCCACTGCACCTACAGCATTCCAACCTTGCCTCATGACCACAGTTTTAATCCGCCTGTCTGTGTAGACACAGCTTCTTTCCAGGAATTTATATTCACATCAGTAGCTGTATTAACATCCTTATTGAATAGTCTTAGCTTTGTTTATTGTACTTGAATGTCCTGCTTATCATGTGCTAAAATTGTAGATTTACTCTTTTTTAGCGTGTTTTATTATGACTATTTTTTCACTTACTATTGACACATTTTTTTGTGCCTTTTTCTGAACTTCCTTTTTTTTGCCATGATTTTGGATTAAGTTCAGTAAGGTCTAGTTTGAACCTCTAAAATGACATACAATATGAAGTAATTACTTATTCATTGAGATCTAGAATTATCTTAAAAGATTGAACAAGAATGTCTTTTGAGGCTCATACTGAATAAAACACAACTTGGAAAATCTTGTTGAATTTTAGCAGCACATATATTGAGTGTTGAGTAAGAACACATCTATGATGTCAAAGAAGTATTTCTGCTTATTTAAGTTCCTTTAAAAGTCAGGAAAGAGATTAAATTTAGAATCATTTTAGAAGGCTAATATTGACCTGTTAGTATGGTTAATCATGTTTGGAATTTAAACCTCCAAAAATTACCTGCACATTTCCACTCTAAGTTGTGTGCTTAGGGCATGCCACTAATATATTTCTAAATTTGGTACAATGGTAATTTTGCGCCTACACTTCTGACACAGTTGACAAACTGTTCAGTTTCTTCTGCATATCCCAGACAAAATGACCTTGGCATCTCTTAGTTTGGGTTTCATTGCTGTGAAGAGACACCATGACCATGGCAACTCTTATAAAGGAAAGCATTTAATTGGGGCTGGCTCAGAGGTTCAGAGGTCTAGTCCAATATCATCATAGTGGGAAGCACGGCAGCATCCAGGGAGATACAGTGATGGAGAAGAAGCTGAGATTTCTATATCTTGATCTGTAGGCAGCAAAACAACACTGTGTGCCACACTGGTCCTTGCTTGAGCATAGGAGAACTCAAAGCCCGCCCCCACAGTGACACGCTTCCTCCAACAAGGCCACACCTACTTCAACAAGGCCACACCTCCTAATGATGCCCCTTCCTATGGACCAAGAATTTAAACACATGAGTCTATGGGGGCCATACCTATTCAAACCACCAGAGAATCTTTGGGCTGCCTGGTGTCCAATTCCAGTCAGTAGACTGTGGGAATCTTTTACACCTTTTTAACCCATGTGGATTCATGTGGACAAATAGACATGATAATAGGACCTACGGTGACAGACTGTTGACAGGTTAATGGAGATGTTACAGAGAGAACTTGATGCTGTACTGCTCTCCATCCATCAGACTTCCTTATTTACATATGTCCCTTTTCGTTAACAGAATGTTTCTGATATTTTTAGAGAAGCAACACCCAATTTATTGAGAATAAAACACTTATCACATAGAGTTGTACATGGTATTTTTGATATCTAATGATTAAAAAACAATTTATTCATCTATAATTATAATTCATTTTTGATACCTAATATTGTATACTTGTATTTCCCCCTCATTTTTCTTCACTTACTGTTTTTTGGTTTGCACATCTTCTTATTTTTTTTTAGCATTGGATTTACTTACCAATGCAACTACTTTTCTGTTTTGCTATGTGTTCAGCTTCATTTTTAAAAATCTCCTTTGTCTATTTTGCTATTATTGATGTTTTTCTAGCTTCCAGAGTTCATTGCTTATTTCATCGATTTCTACTTTTTGTTTAGTACTAAAACCATTCAAAGTTAGAAATTTCTCTCCAAGTACTTAACGTTCGATTAATATTGAGGTTGGAAAACCAAGGCTATGGGCCGAGTCCATTCCGTGCCTGTGAATGAAGCCTTGTCAGAGCACATCATACCCACCTATGCACATATTGCTGATGGCTGCTTCCATGCTGTGTGGTGCGGCGGGGATGAACAAAGAGTCACTGTGGCTAGTAAGCCTAAATATGTTCTATAGCAATTTACAGGGAATCTTCTTGCCTACTATTGCAAAGACTGCATGACTTCTGATATGTAACTTTGTTGTTTTTATTTCCTAAACAATCTGCAAATATTAACCTCCCCAAGTTTTCTGGGAAAATGTTTTAATTTCCTATTTGCATTTTTGTTATACAAAATTTTATTAACCTTTCCCTTTTATTGTATTTGGTAGAGGTTATGACCTATGCGGCTTTGTTTTCATTTGGTTGTAGGAAGATGATCTACTATGGAAAAAATATGAACACTTTTTATGGCTGCCCCAAGGACACTGGAAAAGATACATGTTCTCCACAGTGAAGTTAGTATTTGTTGACCTTATTTGTTACACTTTGGAAATCTGTTTCCTTACTTGCTTATTTTATATACAAATATTAGAAATTTACTATAAAACTATGGATGTGATTTTTATTGGCATCTTCTCATATTTCTTTTAACTTTAGTTTGGATTATCTTGATACTAAGCCTCCTGATAGATAAGCTTCCATGGAAATATGAGGAGCACTATTTGAAAGGTCCCTGCTCCTGGGGCTTGCTCTCTCATTACTCTTAGACTCAGTTCACTGTCCTCATGCAAATAAGTAATGGCCAGAATGAGATGCCCCTGATTCCAGGGTTGGCCTTTATGGTGGCTAACCCACTCTAGGTGTGGAGTAGCTGGTCACAAATGGAGAATAACCCCCGAGTCCATTAGAACTTGGAGTCCATTAGAACCTGAGTCCATCTGAGCACAACCCAAGCTGCCTGTCCATTGAACACTGTGCTAAGCAAACACATGATTTACTACATGGCCTGTGTAAAATTTCATTGGAAAGTTGCCCCTTTGCCAGTGTAAAATCTTGTCCAATAATAAATTTACTATGTTGTTCATTTTAATGACACTGCCTGTATGCTTTCTTTTCTACTGCAGTTTTGGTTATGGTTTTGATCATTGTTTTAGTCTGAGTCTCAATTGTTATTTCGCCTACATATGCCATGGCAGGTTATATTCTTCTCAAATGGCCAAAGACTCTCTTTATCCCACAAGCTCATTTCTTGTCGTGGGAACTTGGCATTCTTCTCACAGAGAAGTGGGGTCTAGGCTCTTTTCCCTTGAATGCTGGTAGCCCCATGACTGCAGTAGCAGTCACACAGTGTAACTTGAGGGCCACGGAAGCAGCACAGAACTCAACTCACTGGTTCTTGTGGCTGTTTGCCCTGGAGCCCAGGCACCGCAGGGGACATGCAGCTATGTCTGCGTTTGCATAGCTAGGCAGCTGCCAACGTAGCCACATCCAAGAAGCCATGTCCACACATTATGCTGGTTTCAGACTCATACAGTTTGCTGCTTCCCTGGGATGTTGTTTTATTTTGCATTTTACAAGGCTCTTTTCCTTAGCAAATGAAGTTTGGAATCCGAAAGCTGCTCTAAGACACCACTGAGGAAAAGATTTTCCTCCAGGGTCACTGCTCTGCCCCCTTTGTCCTCCTTTCCTTTTCTTTTGGGCAATTGTCATTTTCATTTGCTTGTGTATAAACCTATATTCCCAACTAGAATACAGACATTCTGACAGTTGAGACTTTGGCAGTGTGATTGTCACAGAGAGATGCAGTTCTTTGCATCTGTACCCCTGTGTTGATTTTAGAGGAGGTTGTCAGGCAGTATTTGTTGAATAAATACACACATTATCTATTTCTTGCATGATTAGACTATTCTCTATATTTTCTATTAACATTTGAGAAGACCCAGGGATCTCTGTGATTTCCCTGTGAACCTGGCATTGCCTCTTCAATGCTTCTGACTTCAGGTTATCTAGATTTTGATTTTGGGAGTCATAGCTCGCCCCTTATAGTTAGATAGCATTATATTTTCTTCTGTTATTTTTGCTATGGAAGACAAACCAAATGCAACCCTATTTCCATTTTCATTTGCAGGAACAGTTGCCCAAAATGGACGAATGTGAGAGCTGGCCCTTGTGTTTGCATATAAAAATGTTTCATTTAACCCCCCACATTCTCTGTTGTAGAACACATCCTGTAGTTTTGTCAACCCTAAATCCAGCATGACTTGGGTGTGGTGGTGCCCGCCTGTAATCCCAATTATCTGGGAGGCTGAGGCAAGAGGATAACAAGTCAAAGTCACCGGCCAATATAACTCCTTCAAACTAAAAAGGGGACCGGGTATACATCTTAGTAGCAGAGGACTTGCCCAATTTTTGAAACTTACTAGATTGGTTTAATCACTAATATAACAATGAAAATAGGAGAAGAGGAGAGGAAGAGAAAGCTTAGGAGGAGAAGAAGGAGGAGTCGCCGCCATCTAGTACATCTTCTTACAGTTTCTCCAGGGAGAATGTGTCTGTGTTCTTAGCATCTAGTGACCACACAGCTACCTTGGCTCAGGGATCCTTCCTCCATCTTTAAAGCTAGCAGTGTAGGTAAGTTGTCACTCTGCTCAGCCCTCTGTTCAGCAGTCACATCCTCCCTTTAATTTTCCTCTTCTGCTTCCTTTTCCACATTTAGGTTCCTTAAGATGACATTGGTGCTCCAAAATAAGTTCATGTTCATTAATCTGTTGTTTTTAGATGAATTAGCAAATTTAATTTCTTCTGCAACTGGAATTCACCTTTGCCCTCTGATGTAACACAGTCACAGGTACTTGGGAGGTGGGTGGTTTCTTCACACTACATACTTCAGCCTGCCTTTGTTTACTTTTTCTAACAGTGATTTAGAAAGAAAGGAGAGCCAACTCCTGACACAATTACTGATACTCTGCTATCCTTGCAGACAGGAGCCTAGCATCGCTGTATTCTGAGAGACTTCATCCAGCAGCTGAGGGAAACAGATGCAGAGATCCAGAGCTAAACCATAGGCAGAACTCAGGGAGTCGTATGGAAGAGTTAGGGGAAAGATTGAGAGAGCTGGAGGGATCAAGGACACCACAAGAAAACTACAGAGTAAAGTAGCCTGGGCCCTTGGGGGCTCACAGAGACTGAACCATCAACCAAACAGCATGTATGACTGGACCTAGGTCCCCTACACATATGTAGCAGATGTGCAGCTTGTTCTTCATGTGGATCTCCTAACAATTAGAGTAGGGGCTGTCTCTGACTCTGTTAGTTGCCTTTGGACCCCTTTCCCCTAACTGGGCTGCCTTGTCTGGCCTCAGTGGGAAAGGATGCACTTAGTTCTGCTGTGATTGATGTACTGGGGTGGGTTGGTACCCATGAGAGGCCTACCCTTCTCCTCAGAGAAGGAAAGAGCGGGTGTGGGGAAGGGGTATAAGTGTGATGCTGGGAGGAGAGGAGGGATGGGGGCTGTGATCAGGCTGCAAAGTGAATAAGTTAACGAAAAGAAAGTCATTAAAAGTAAGGCATAAATTATCAAAAAAAGGAAGAAAGAGAGAAAAAAAAAAACAAGTAGAAGTAAGTACACAAGGGCACGTGGCCGAGGCTTCATCCGGGTAATGTTTCCCTTGTGTTCTGTGTTCTCAATTCACAAACCCAGGGTGGGATCAGAGTTGGACAGTATTACCAACCTACTTGGAAAAGTGAAGGCTACAATAAGAGCAAAGCATTAAGTTACTTGTGTACTAACCACAACATTCCACTTATGGTGGTTTGGAGAAGTGACTTCCTTGGTGGACACTGTGGGGACAAAAACCCCATGTAACCCATTTGTCTCATATGTTCTTAAATTATGTATACAACCCATGAGAGAATAGCAGTTTGCATTCAGCCTTGTTCTGGTGCTTGATGGCAGTGAGTACTTCAATAAATCCTTTAGAAAATAGATTCCATTTTTCAAGAAGCCTCAGCTGTCAAAATCTGATTTCCTGGTTGAATGAAATGGCCTTGTTATTCAAATCCTTTGGGTCTAAGTTTATTTTACATGAATTTACTCAAGAAATTGATTACAATTCCCTTCCCACCTTGTACTGTGGGTTGTATAATTGGAAGTTTAGAGAGGAGAGATTGAAATAGCTTTAAATGACTCAACCCCCCCCCCCCAACCTGGCCAAAATTTCAGAATAGGAGCTTTTTGGCTTACTTGGCTTTAATATCTTCAATCATTTAGAAACATCAATGTCCACTGGGCCTTCCATCTGTTTGCCTTTTAGAAACAAACTAAACTAACTCACTGTGGTTGCTTGTCATTCTTCTCTCACTACAACTGACAGTGCCAAGACTGGAGGAGAAATGGGAGGCACATCACCCTCTTTGTCATGTGCCATTCAAGATCAGTCCTGTTTGTCTCTCTCAGCGTGTCTCGCTGTAAGTGACAAAATATGGATAGACTCATGTTTCTGTGTGATGTCAAATGTTTTTCACTCATTTAGGTCTACGAGGATCTTCATGGCAGAAGAACCTCTTAGGGGATTTGGAGCAAGTCTTCGGCACTGGAACGCCCCGAGCCCACAGGATGTAACTAGGGCCAAGCACTCCATTTGTAGCCAAAGGATGTAAGAAAAGCACCGAGAAAATTTGACTTAAAAGTGAACACTAACCTCATGGGGCATGGAACAGGCTGGAGGGAGTGACTAGAAATAGGAACTCCTGGGAACCCCAGGGAACTGGGCTGAGGTTCCTGGAAGGTGATGGTTGTTTTGTGAAGGGCAGTAACAGTGCTGGCGGTTCTGTGTTGTGGGATTTGTGAATTACTCACTGGTCAAAGTTCTTAAGTTCCAGCCATGGTCAACTGTGCTCCTGGGGCCCTTTGATGCTCCATGTCTGTCCCACATGTCCTTTCTATTGCCACCACGATTCTAGTAATGCTTGCCATGAACAGACGGATTTGACGTAGAGCTGATAGGGCTGCGTGAC
>CAJQZJ010034157.1:1198070-1213369 GCA_907164525.1 Lophiomys imhausi | reverse complement strand
TGTGTGTGTGTGTGTGTGTGTGTGTGTGTGTGTGTGTGTGTGTGTGTTTGAGATAGGTTTCTCTGTGCAGCCCTGGCTATCCTGGAACTCACTCTGTAGGATCAGGTTGGGTTTGACCTCACAGAGATCTGCCTTTCTCTGCCTCCTGAGTGCTGGGATTAAAGGGTTATGCCACCACACCCAGCCCAGTCTGCACACTTCATAGGTATAATTGTCTTTGAAATTTCATGTGTAAATTGTAATAAATGATAATAATGCTTATTGAATAGTAGAATATCTCTCTTGGAAGCTTTTTGAAACATCTCACTGACTTTTCCTTTAGAAAGAACAAGTCACATGGATAAAGATGGAGCAAAGATTGAGGGAATGGCCAACCAATGACTGGCCCAACTTGAGACCCACCCCATAGGAGAGAGACAATCCCTGATACTATTAAAGTCACTCTGCTATCTTTGCACACAGAAGCCTAGTATAACTGTCATCAGAGAGGCTTCATCCAGCAGACAATGGAAACAGATGTGGAGACCCACAGCCAAACATTAGGCGGAACTCATGCAGTCTTGAGGAAGTGTTAGGGGAAGGACTGAGGGAGCTGAAGGAGTCAAGGATACCACAAGAAGACCCACAGAGCCTGGGCCCCATGGGGGCTCATAGGGACTGAACCACCAATCAAAGAACATGTATGGACTGCACCTAGGCCCCCTCCACATATGATACTGATGGGGTATTTGGTCTTCAAGTTGGTCCCCTAACAATTGGAGCAGGGGCTGTCTCTGACTTGGACTCTGTTGCTGCCTTTAGATGCCTTTTTCCTAGCAGGATTGGTTTGTCTGGCCTTGATGGAAGAGGAGGCACTTAATCCTGATGCAACTTAATGTGCCAGGGAAGGTTGGTACCCAGTGGTAGGGGGAGTGGTTTCCTTCTCTCAGGAGAAGGGGAGGAGTAATGGGGGAAGTGGGTGGAAGGGTGGGATTGGGAAGAGAGGAGGGAGTGGAGCTGCAATTGGGATGTAAAATGAACAAATAAATAAATTAATGGAAAAAAGAGAATAAGCTAGCTTTGTTCTCTGTGCTTACACTGAGAGTCACCAGGTATTATTCAAATAATCCTACATAAAATATAGGAAAATTGTTCTTTTATTGTTCTAATGTGTGACACTTGGGTTATTTGTGAGGATAAACAAATTTCCCACATGTGTTCATCAGCCTTTCACTGTTTCGGTCTGGAATTGCCTGTTGATGTTTTTGCCGTTTCCCTTGCTTGCTTTCTCTTCCTCAACACAATGTAATAATAATATCGACATTTAAGAAATCACATTTTCCTTTGAAAGCTGAAATGATATGGACATAGTTTTTTTTTTTTCTCTACACACGGAGCCCAACATACTTTGTATGAATCTGGTGCAATGCTGGAACCGCCTCATGGTTCAGGTTTACCATTAGGCATGACAGGTTGCTTTTGTAGTGTCATTTTCCTCTTTGTCACAGGGTGTGTTCTCAGCCACCACCCTTCTCTATTATCCTATTTGACCATATTTCCCACCAAAACTACTCTTCCCTGGCCTTTTAGCACCAGGCATGCATGGACATCATTTATCTTGCCTTGATAGACCCTTGACAGAATCCACCCCCAGGCATCCAATTCTCCACTGCTTGGCCCTGCAGCGGCATCATGGGAGCTGATGTTCCTTTGGGTCTGAGTAGGAGACCTTGCATGTAGAGAACCAATAGCTCCTACAACTGCTTGTTAAACGTTAATGGAGGAACTCCATGCCAGAAGCCTTGTCTGAAGGGCTAGGGGTACAGCCATGAGGGACCCCCAGCTTCACAGATGCTGCCTTTAGAGTGGGAAGAAGTTGTGCTCTGACCAGGACTCATGTGAGGGAGTCCATCAGAAGAAAGCACGTAGTGGAGAAGGGTGAGGTAGGTGCAAGGGTCAGGGTAGAGCAGCCCTGTGGCTTTACATGGAAGCCACTCAGGATGACTAGGACTGAGGCTGAGGAAGGAGCCAGTCCTGTGGACCTCTAGGGAAAGAATGTTTCAGGTGGAAGAATAGCAGGGATCAAGGCTCTGAGTGGGGAGTTATTGAGACAGGCAGGGTAAAGAATGAGAAATAAATGACTCATTGGGTCACAGTTTTAGAGGCTAGAAGCTGCATATCAAAGTACTGGCAGGATTGGTTCTATTTGAGGGTTTTGAGGGGTGACCTGATTCATGTTCTCACCTTACTGAGTGTGTTGGGGTAGGGCTTAGGTGGCAAGCAGACCAGACAGGTCCAGGTGACTAGCAGCCTCCTTTAGTGAGCTAGAAAGAAAATCTCCTCAGACCAAAGGAGGAAATATCTGGCAAAGTTCTGCCCTAGGAACAGCCTGCTTTCGCTCTTGCTTACGAACTAAGTAGCTCAGATAGAACCAGAAGCAAGAATAATTTTCAGTGTCTTAAATTCCTGCTAAGTAATTGGTAGTCTGGGTCCAGGAATAAGCCAGATGTTACAACTACACTGAAATCAGGTTGGAAGTCATGATGCTATTCCTATTTTCTGCCATCTTGATACCTCTATTTTTTTTAAAAGAAGAGTACATCTTATTATATATTTAATAATTTATTTATTATTTAAGGATTTCATGTATGCTTTAAAAATCATATCTACTCCCCCTTTCTCTTCTCCAATCTATCCTGGACTTCCACCAATATGTTCCTCTCCCAACTTCTTTTACTTCCCTTTTATCTTGTTGAGTCCAATGAGTGCTGCTCATAATACATGGATGTGTGGCCATCCACTGGAGTAAGGGGAACTTTATCAGTAGCTATATGCCCCCCCCAAAAAAAAATATGACTGACTCTCTCCCAGAAGCCATCAAATGCCAATAGCTCCTAATCTAGCAGGAGGGTCTTGTGATTCCCTCCCCAGTCTATGCAGTTGATCTCATGTAGGTTTTCTATGGGTAACTGTAGTTGACTTTTGACCAGGTGTACATTACCAGTCATGAATTCTCTGGAGTGGGTTTCACAGCTAATCAGAAAGGGATTGGTTACCCTCATAACAGCAATGCCACTACTGCACCAGTGGGTACATCTTGCCTGGTAGGGTGGTATTGTCACATGCAAGATACAGTGCTGGGGAAGACCACTGATGGCTTTTCTCCCCAGGAATATACATAGCACCTTTTGATACTACAAAACCTACTCAGCAAGGAGGTTTTCTGGTTATTTGAGATTGATTTCTCTATATAACCAGTGTGTATTGTTCAGGGAAACCCCAGAGGTCTCCAAAACAACAAATGCTACTTTTATTTATTGCTCATTGTTTTCCACAACTAGATACTAAGATTGTATTTCCACCTCTCTCTTGTTACACATCAACTTCTGTGACATCTGTTACTGAACTTTTTAATTATTATTATTTATTTACTAACAATATTCACTTATAACAAATATTAACAATTTCTTAACTATTAACTCTACAAATTCCTACAACCCTTTTAACCTAACCACTAATCCTATTGATAATTATTTTTCTAACCTTTTAGAAGGATATAGTCTCTGGGGCAGGTCCTCAGTCGTCAGGAACACAGTTTCTGTAGTAGACCCTTTAAAGCACTTGGCAGTCTTTTTTCTAGAATGTCTCAGATGTAGATTCATCAGGGTAAGTTGGTTATCATAGTCTTACCTTAAATAAGGCTTAAGGCTTTCTTCTCTCTGGGAGACCCCAGCCCCTTCGCATCAGCAACTCTGCCACTCTGCCTCAGAGCCCTTAAAGCCAGCCACTTTTTGGACATGTCAAACCCTTATAGGCAAAAGTTGAGCCATAGGGTTTAGTCCTTGGCCTTTTGGTGTCTTGCTCAGGCTTTCTTTGCTCACCAGCTTCTTTCTGCCTCAGGGAGATCTGGCCATCAACTGATGGCCAGCACTTTTTTCAGCAGGACTCTCCGAGCTCTCTAGCATCTGGGGCCTCTTGGATGGGGCTCCATGAACTGTCCTTAAATAGGAGGAACTCTGTTTCAGCTTAATTTGGGCTCCGCCCACTTAGCAGCTGAAAACAATGTCAGGCCAGATAATTTGTTTCTTAGTCCATTAAGTCTTTCCTGTTTTTCCTGGCTTCAACCTTATTTTTCAGTCCATTAAGTCTCCTGTTTGTTTCCTGTTTTCACCTGAGTTCATCATGTTTTTCCACATGCTGATAAGCTAATCACTCACAGCCAGGTTGATCTTCATGCCCCGAATTAAGAGACTGTATCAGATACCCCTATATGTTTTCTAAATCTAATTTAATTAATCTAACTCCCTACAGACATCTTTTAACAAGTGCCAGGAATTCTGATTTCTGTTTTTATCCAGAGATGAGGCTGTCTGAGTTCATGATTTCCCCTGGAGGGTTATATAAGAAGCAGACCTAACTATTTATACCTTTTAAAGTTATAATTTCTGGTGCCAGTTCCAACCTTAGGGTCTGTGTGCCACAGCAATATCAACAACTTTTCTACCTTCCCAGGACAGCTTGGGATTTCCTTATTACTATTAGTTAAATCCACACATTTAAATTTTTCCATGTGTATTTATGTGATGTGTATGCATGTATATGTGTGTTTGCATGTGTGTGGGTATAAGTATGTGTGTGTACAGGCATGAGCATACACACATTTTCCCATTTTATTGAGATAGGGTCTCAAGCCTAGAGCTCGCTGAAATAGCTCTGGGAATCCTGTTTCTGTCTTTCTAGGCTGAAATTACAGATTAGTACCACACTCACCTGGCATTTTATATGAATTCTGGGAACCTGAGCTCCTGTCCACTTATGTGTGTGGCAAATACTTTAATGCCCAAGCCATTTCCCCAGTACCACACTATCTTTTTTAAACTTCAGTGAAAACAGGGAAGCATGCATCTTATGAAATAGAAAATAACCTCATAAAAGTTTTCCAGCTTGTATTGGTTCAGTGTGGGTTGTCTGCAAGTTTCCCCTTTAACTTGGTTTAAACATTTAATTCCCATACACCATCTTGTCCTTTTGTGGTCCTAATAATTAGCAGTTAGACTCCAAGTAGATGAAGTATGAGAGAAGACCAAAATGTAATAATTTCCCTGGCACACCCGAGTAAATACTCATAACTCACAAGGGTATTTTAAAAGGCAGCTACTTGAGGTACTGTATCTTGCCTGGCCTTAGGAAGGAACAGTTTGGCTTAGAAAAGTAAAGGCTGAGCCAGAAAACCTTGTGACATAGATAGGGACAAATGATTTCTCATGTTCAAAAGAAGAAAATAATGTGTTAGATCAAAGCTAACCTTGATGCACAAGACTCAGTGCTAACTTGATCACCACTGAATACTGGTGGCCACTCCCTGGTACTCATCTGTGAAGGTCCTCAGGTCATCCACGGTAGCTTACCTGTCCAGGTCATCTTTCAGTTCATTCTGAACCCAGTAGCTACAAATAATAAATTGTTTTCCCTGATCTTGTTATTAATGACTTTTAACAACTGTGGAGTGATCCGTAGACTCAAGAGCTTCAAAATGTGTTAAGCTTCTTTCTGCCTCAGTGTATCATCAATTTTGGTAAGTGCTAAAGAAGAGTTTGTGTTTTAGGTATAATATTATAAACCTTCAACAAGCATTATTAATTATAATGTTCATATTGTTACAGCATTAATAATATGCACACAAATGTGTAATTACCTACTTGATATATCAATTGATAACATTCTGTATGTGAACATTTTCTATAGGATTATTGGTTTGGACTTTTCTCTATTCTACCATTTTTGGTTTGTTTATTTTAGGTTGATTTTATGAGTTACACACAAGTTTCAAGTCATCATTTTTCCTGGTAAATTAAAACCATTATTTTATGTGAATTCTATGTTTAAAAATGGTTTCTGGCCTTTATTTTCTAGATCTAATATATAAATATATTTATTGTGTTTGTGTTTACATGCATCTATCCATATATTATAAGTTTATGTATTTATCTTTGTCTTTTTCATCTATCTATCTATCTATCTATCTATCTATCTATCTATCACCTGGCTGTCTTCCTATTTCTATGTTATCTATGTGTTTTCTGATATCTATTTTCTATTTACACATCATTTGTGCATTGTTTAATTATCTACTATCTATCTACCTACCTATCTACCTATTTAGTATCTCTCTCTATCTATCTATCATCTATCTATCTATCTATCTATCTATCTATCTATCTATCTATCCATCCATCCACTTATCTTCTCTTTTGGCCTAGAAAATGCCAATAGCTTTCTTCAGGTTATAATTTCTTTTTTACATTTTTCTATATTTTAGTTGATCCTTCTGGTATATTTTTATTTTCCTTGGTCAGTTTTATAAGCTATATGCAGTTGACTGCTTTAACTGAGTCTGAACACTTTTGTTTTAAGTTTAAAGTTTCATTTACAATATCATGACATACATATGGACTAATATCTGTCACATACTTCTGCCCCTGTTATTTTTCTCTTTTCTCATTCCATTATTTTCATAATGACTAGTTTAGGAATTCTGTACTGTTTTCTGATTCTTTTAGTATCTGATTTTGAAATTTTGAATTGTAAAATACTAAAGCTAATTGTAATAGCTAATTTTTGTTACCAATCTTGGTTGACACACTTGGGAAGAGGGATCCCTTCACTGAAGAATCACTTCTATAAGATTGGTCTCTGGAATTAAAAGGATGTTCTATGTCTATGAAGATGTTTTTAAGTTAGTAATGCAAGTTAAGATGGAAATTGAGTTGTGTAAGAATTTTAAACTCATCAAGATAGATAGATAATAGAATATTATTATTAGTTGTCAAATATGTATAGACCGGACATTGGGAATGTATGTTATACCTTATAATTTTCATAATTGTTGTATACTTTTTCTTATTGTTTTATATTGTATTTATTGTTATACGAAAAAGAGCCTTTCATTGGACTAAAAGGGGAAGATGTTGGAGGGAAAAGATACCCCCTAAATAAAAAAAAAAAAAAAAAAGAGGATAGGAGGGAGAGAGGGAAAAGGGTAGGAGGGTGGGACTGGGAGGGGAGAAGGGAGGGGACTGTGATTGAGATGTAACTTGAAGAAATAAATAAATGTTGAAAAAAAAAAAGGATTCATCTGTGGGCATGTTTGTGGGGCATTTTCTTGCTTGCTAATTGATGCAGGAGGGCCCAGCACACCATGGTAGGTACCATTTTTAAGCAGGTGGGCCTGAGCTATATCAGGAAGACTGATGAACTGGACCCAGGAAGTAATCTGTAATCAGCATTCCTCCAAGGTTTCTGGTTCCACCTTCTGCCTTGAGTCCCTGCCTCAAGGTTCCTGCTTCAGTTCCTGCCCTGACTTCCCTCAATGATGTTCTGTGATATAGAAGTAAAAGTCAAATACGCTCTTTCCTCCCCTAGTAGGTTTCAGTCAGTGTTTTATAACAGCAAAAGAAAAAAGAAAACTAGGACACTGGTTATTTAGTCTCTCTGTTTCCCTTAGGAAAAGTCATTACTATCTAGGGTTTCAATAACATGCTTAAAGGTGTCGCATCCCCCCTTGTCCAGCAAGGAATGACGCAACTCACAAAACTCTTCTCCAGCAGTTTATTCAGGTCCCTTGAAAACAGTCTTCCGAATAATGGGGCAGACCCAACCCACAGGCTAAATACTAAATGAACAGCCAGTCAAGTAAAGCCAAGTGGTGCTATCTTAGAGGTCTACGTATGCGGAAGCAAGCCAGATCAGCGGTCTATGCCAAATATGAACTTATTATCATAGAGAGCGCTCACCGTCGGGCTGGTGGAAGGCGGAGACCAGCGCCATCTTTAGGGCGCGGCACTTTGCAGCTCTCTACATAAAGGTATTTCATGCTTTGTCCAGTACCTTTAGTTATTTCAGTAGGAATGTTGGTTAATGTGTCAAGTCTTTGATATTGCTCAAAATGGAAATTCTGAGTATATCTTGTTTTCTATTTAAAATATAATTTTCATTATTACAAGTACAGTTTAGAAAGATTGAACATTAGAGACTGCAGACAAATAAAAATAAGAAAATAAAACACCCTTTCATCTTTATGTCACTTTTAAAACTCAGGGCACATTATTCCTGTAAGGGAAAAAGAGGGGAGGAGAGAGAGGAGAGAAAAGAGAGGAGGAAAGGGAAAGAAGAGGGAGGGAGAGAAGGAGGGAGGGAGGGAGGGAGAGAGGGAGAGAGAGAGAGAGATAGAGATATCTGTCCTAGGTTTTAAAAGCTGAGAGAAGATACTATTATCTATGCTAGCTAGTCAGGAGCTGTCCTGGCATTAATGCCAGCTTTTCCCTGATTGATTTCTCTAACACATAGTCCTCATTCTGGATTCCTAGCCAACCCCTAAATGCCCAGTTTACTTGGCTCATTTAAGCTGTGCCTCAGCCCTCACTGCACAGAGCTGAGGGAGGGTAGTGGGGTCCTCAGGGTTCTCCCTAGGAAAGGTTCACCTCCTTTGAGTTGGAGAGAAACTCAGGCCAGGCTGTCTGCAAGATGCTTCCCACTCTGAAGCTGTCAGATTTATTCCTTGTAGTGTCATTTAACTTGATCTCTTCTCCTCCTTGTAGCTTCTAAACCAGAACTTGCTTCTATAGGGTGAATGGTTGCAAATCACACTTTTTTTTTTTTTTTACCTGAAGCCTTGGTGACATGGTGTATGCTACATTGTGACACAAATATTTTGATGACATCATTAATGAGTTTGGCTAGTAGGTCGCAATAATCATAGCCTGATTAATTCCTTTGTGACACACCTATTGATTTATTCTTGTTAGTAGAAGATAATCTTCATGGTGCAATAACTGAATATCCAGTTTACATCAGCCTGGTTCCTGAGAGCTTGTGCATGATTTGGACATCTTTGCCTATGTAACGGTTTCTTAAGGATGCAAAAAGGCCAACTTCCTAGTTCTGTGATCCCTGCTCACTATCATCTTCTAGCATTCTTCTGTAAATTTGATCTTTCCTCATCAACCAGATGGCTGATTTTTCTGGAATGCTTTTTGCTGGCAAGAGTTGGCTGAAGCCAAATTCTTTCATTGTAGTTACTAATTTTCAAAGTAATCTGTGGCAAATAGTGACAGGAAAGTTCTCTCTACTCCTCATTCTGAAGTACTATTATGAGCTGGTGTATCTTCACTACTTTGATTCCTATGATCAACATTATTTTTGATTGTTCAAAAGCTTGGATACTGAGGGCTGGGCTGGCCAGTGCTCAAAACTAGAAGATCTGTTTCCTAGCAAGCCTAAGGATTTTTTTCACTGTATGGCATACTATTTTTTTAATGTATCACTAAAAAGAATCATAACTGCTTTATGAGCAAATTGTCTTTGATTACAAGATAAATCTTAACTTTAGAGATCTTAGTGTAACAAATAGGCTGTTGGACTCAGTGCAACAATATATTACAAACTCAGGAATTTATGTTAGTCGTTTCAACTTAATTTGTTAGTAGAATGGTTGTGTTATTTCTTTCATTTTAATAATTATCTGTCTTTCACATTGCCTTGAAAATATTGATCCTGTTGATTGAAATTCCCAGTAAAAACAACCCACCACCACAACAACTAGGAGGCTGGTTAAGTTGCTAGAACTTCAATGACTGTAGAGAGGACAGAATGTTGCTAGTTGAGAGCCAATTTCTCTTGGGTTCCCAAATAACCACTTTGTCCATCTACATTTGTGACCTAGAGTTCTTTAAATTTTTAAAAAATATTTTAGTTTTTTTTGACTTAAAATTTTTGTGACTACTAGGAAAACTCTTTTGAAATGTACCCAGAGATTTCTATGTTCTACTGACCTCAAAGCGAAGAGTGTTATCAGACAGTATCTGAGGCCAGTTGTAGAGTTTCCTCCACTTTTTTGTAACCCACTTAAGTCACATTTCCAACAATTTGAAAGTGCCCTGATTTATGACTTTCTTTGTTCTGCTACTATGAAAACTCCACAAAATTGTTACCTTATTGGAATGCAGAATATGGAATAACCTAAATCTGTGTTCCTGAGCCATGGTCACTCATATTTGGCTTTGGAATATACTCACTATTGACATTTCTAGCATCTTCATGTGAATTTCCTACGAAAATTCTGTAATTTCTATGTAAATCTTATGAATAAAATTTATTAAAATTTAAATTTAATGAAAAATTGATACCTTAATGTAACAAGAATTTGTTCTCCCACAAATGTTTAGGTCAGAGGTCTGAGTCAGCATCACGGGCACAACAGTGGGTCAGCTGAGTTGCACAGCACCCCCCAGAGGCTCTCAGGGAGAAGACGTGCATTGCTTATTGCGGTTTTTGGTGGCTGCCCACCTCTTGGCTCATGGGAGTAGAGCTCCAGTCTCCTCCTACTTAGCTCATCTGCTCCCTGCGTGGCCTGGCTGTGTGGCTCCTTCTGTCTCCAAGATCACTACACTCAGCAGGGTGCTGTGGCTCACTCCAGAAGGCTCTGGCTGCTGACCCTTGATGCGGATATGTCCCTTTCCCTTTTCTTTCTTTCTAGAACTTTCCATCTCTTTCTAAGGCTCTTTGTCCATACTCAAAAGTTGAAAGTTCCTCTTTCTTTTAGCGTCTACCTCACCAAGACCTGAGAAACTTGTGCAGGTATTAGGACTCACAATGAAAGACCCTGTGAGACTGGGTCTCATACCAGGGCTGTGGGCAGTTTGTTCACCACAGAGAACCCTATGGCCAATGGGTGCTTCTGCTTTTGTGGTGAAGAAAGTCAGTTCTATGAGTCTAGCCACATAGAATGAGTTTGGCAGTGTTCCTTCTGTTTCTATTTTGTGGAGAGTTTGAAGAGTATTGGTGTTAGCTCTTCTTTGAAGGTCTGGTAGAATTCTGTGATGAAACCATCTTGCCCTGTTTTTTTTTTTTGTTTGTTTTTTTGGTTGGAAGACTTCTAATGACTGCTTCTACTTCCTTAAGGGTTATAGGACTGTTTAATTTGTTTATATATTCTTGATTTAACCTTGGTAGGTGGAATCTATCAGGAAAACTGTCCATTTCACTAAGGTTTTCTAATTTTGTGGAATATAGGTTTTTGAAGTAAGACCTAATGGTTCTTTGGATTTCTTTAGTGTCTGTTGTTATTTTCCCCTTTTCATTTCTGATTTTGTTGATTTGGATATATTCCCTCTGCCTTTTAGTTAGTTTGGCTAAGGATTTGTCTATTTTGTTGATTTTATCAAAGAAGCAGCTCTTGGTTTTATTTGGTAATGCAAGTTAGGATGGAAACTGAGTTAATATAGAACTTTAAACTCATCAATAGAATATTATCAGTTGTTGAATATGTATATACTGGACATTAAGATGTATGTTACACCTTATAGTTTTCATAATTGTTGCCCAATTGTTCTGTATCATATTTATTGTTGTAAGAAAAAGAGTATTTTATTGGACTAAAATGGGGAGCTTTTGGAGGGAAAAATATACCTCAAATTAAAAAAAGTTAAAAAGCAGATAGGAGGAAGAGGGTGAAAAGTGTAGGAGGGTGGGGCTGGGAGGGGGAAGAGGGAGGGGACCATGATTGACATGTAAGTTTGAAGAAATAAATAAATGTTGAAAAAAAAGAGATTATCATGGAAATCCAGGCAAGATAAGACCTTATCCAGATGGTGAGATGTCAATAAAGATAGTCTTTAAATAGTCAATAAAGATGTCTATAATGGTTCATTTCTCTAGGGTTCAGGTAAGGGGATGATGAGGCAGTCCAAACAGGTAGGAGAACCTTTAAGAGGTACAAGTGAAGGTCAAGGATCCATTGTGGTTGTTAGCTAATTGAAGATGTGGATCTTGGAAAGATTAATAAGATCTTGGACAGAGTCTGGATTGTTATTTGCAAGAGCAAGGCTAGTTCCTCCATCTTGTCTTCCTAGATTACCATGTGACTTTCTGTTGGTGCTCTTCCCTGGAAATGCATCTACCAAAAAGCCTCAGCAGAAGCCAGATAACTGGGGCATCTGATACTGTACCTTCAGCCTCCAAAACTGTAAGTTAAGTGTATTTCTTCTTACATTATATAGACTGGTATTTTGCTATAGCAACAGGAAATGGACCACGACATTATACAGGCATATCTTTTTATATATTCTATGTCTGTGTGCCCTTGTTTTTATATTCAATGTCTTTTGGACAAATAGCAAACTTGAACCCATTGAGAAAAAATATTGCCCTTTCATGCTGGAGAGGCCAGTATGTTCCTAGAGATCATAAGTGGCTCCCCAAGTGACATTCTTTTATCTGGAAAACTCAGATGGAACAAAGCAGTGATCATGAAGACTGGAACCTGAGGGAAGTTGTGATTTTTGCATAAGCTTAGACTTAGAGTGTGTAGCCTACAACCCTCCTTTACATTATACTATTTCTTTCATGTGGTATGAGATCTACTCTCTAGAGAGCACTGGCAACTGGGGGGCAGTTGGGATTGTCCTCGTGTCTTGTGTTTGTTGACTTTTTATATTGATTTAACAAATCTAAGTCTTTCTGGGAGATTTAATAGAATTCAGACTATTTATGTCTTGTCCTGATTATGTGACTTGGAAAAGGAAATATGATGACTAAAAGCATAGAATAATTTATGTTATGGGAACTCTGGTTATTACTATGATGCACTTGAAATTATGCTGTTACTGTCTTTAAATATTAATTCCATTTACTGCAGTAATGAGCTAAAGAATTCAACCAATTCTGAAGCACATGGATGAGAAACTATGTTCTCCAGAAGAGAAAATGACTAGAAGGTGAAATAGCCATTCTGCCAGTGTGCATGCATACGTCACATTGTTCAGAATGTTTCAGGCTGTTCAACATCAGACTCTAGGATGTGCTTTGACAGAGCACAGTAGCTTTGCAGACACGGCGACTGATTAATGTTGTACTTAGTGGGATTGTTTCTGAGAAATGAGTTAGAATTATTGGATATTGAAGTGTGCTTTGACTGTTTCAGCACACAGGAGAGACAACTTTGGAACAAGGCTTGGTCTCAGAAATCAAAATTCTATAATAGTTCATTAGACTGGGATTACTTATCAAATTCTTAGCTACAAATGACAGAAACAATTTAGTACATTTGCCTGACTTACAATAGGCATATTTCAGGGTTCTTGTCAAACATGACTCGTCTTGATGGAAGTCTTTGTTTCTTTTCATCCCACCATGAGGTCTTTATGATCCTATATGACCCACCTCTCCACAAATAGTGATCAATGTAAGGGTAGACATGGGGCCTAAACTGGAGTCTTAGTGATTCACTTTGCTGCCGCAGGGATCTGTGGGAGCCGTGCACCCAATGAAGGCTGAAGTGGATGTTCTGCTTTGACTTTCCCGAATTAAAAACTGGAAGTCCTACTACGTTCACAGGCTTCCTTAGCTGCAGACAAACAGACTGCACATTGAACCTAAGTGAGCATATCAGGGTTCTCTCCTGGGAGATTTAGCCGGAGAGAGAGTCTGGCTTCCTTTGACCACAAAACTTCAGATTTTAGGTCAGAGAAGCCATGCTGTCAACCTCAGGGCTCAGGTAGTCTAGACGACCAGAATGAGAAGGAGTCTTCAGTACATCTAAATAATTCCTGGTTCTGCTTTGCCTAGCCTTTATCAAGGGGAGTGTGGTTAGCAGCAGCTAGTGGGCTACAAGCTGTGCTAGTCCACTTTCTGTAATTGCTCCCAAAGCATCCAGACACTGCTTGTTTGCCATATACAAGCCCAGGAGTTACTTCTTTTAGTCTTTCCAGGTTATTTTCCCCTGAGTTTTACAAAAGTCACAGAATAAAAATAGAAAACATAAAATCATCAGAATCTGAGTTGGAAGGGGACTTAGGATCACCAAAGGCTGATCTTCCAGAGAGGACAGAATTCCTTTCTACAAAATGCCAAGAATGACATGGTATAATTTACCATCCTCTAGTGATTGAGCCTGGTCACCACATCTTCCAGGACACCTGATATTTTGTCTATACACAGGACTTGCTATTTGGAGGCACCCTGCCATCTGACCTGTTTTGTTAAACACATGTTCAAAAAAATATTACCTAAGTGTAAGTCTCTTTTTAACAATTTAAATCATTTTTATGTGAATTTCATACATGAATACTGAATTTATATCATTTCCACCCTTCTTCTCTCCAGCTCCCTTTCAAATACATGATCCCTTCTTTAATTATTGTTTATATATATGTATATATATATAAACATGCACACATGCCCAATCCATTCATGCATACATATATATCCTGTTGAGTTCATTTTGTGTTGCTTGTGTGTGAATGTGTTAATAGATGACCACTTGGGATTGGATGGCCTATCAGTAAGGTTTGTTTAGAGAAGACTGACTATCCCTCTCTCAGGGATTTAATTGTCTGTATCTCTTCATTTAGGGGTAGGACCCTGTGAGATTTCCTTATCCAAATTGTTGTGCCAATTGGTGTCATTGTATGGGTCTTGTTTAGGTAACCATGTTGTTGAGATGCCATGGGTACAGCTTCCCTGTCATATACAGAAGATGATTCTTATAATCTTTCCACTCTCTATTCCATGATGTTCCCCAAGCCTTAGGCTTATGGATTGTATTATAGATGTTATCAATTGGGGTTGGACCTCATGGTCAGTTGTCTGCATTTTGATAAGTTGTGAATTTCTGTGGTGGTCTTCATCTGGTGCAAAAGTAAGCTTCTTGATCAAGGGTGAGAGCCACACTTCTCTCTAAGTGTAGGAGTAAATATTTAGAATGCAGCTAGAGGTTATAATGGGTTAGGATAGTGAAAGTAGTAGTTTGTTTTCCTCTAGCATTCATGACCTCACAGGCCCTGGGTAGTTGGCTAGGTTTATAGTATAAGTCATGGATTCCCTCATATTTTATGGGACTTAAGACCAATTAAACAACTTTTGGTTACCTCCAAGATGTAAGGGCCACTATTGCAGTATTGGGGCTATCTTGTCATTCTGGACACCATTGTACTACATAGGCTTCAAAGCCAGGTAGGACTCATAATGTCCTTTTGGTATTTTTTTTAAATACTTTATTTTTTTTTCTTCAAGTTACATCTCAGTCACAAACCCTTCCCTATTCCCCCTTCCTATCCTGCCCTTCCACCCTCTTCCCCCCAGAAGTTTCCCCTTTCAGTCCAACAGATGGTTCCTTCTCTTATAACAGTAAATACTATACAAAACAACAGATATAAATATGCCACATTTATGAGAGTTAAATGGCCCAGTATACCTTCCCAATGTCCAGTTTATACATATTTGGCCCCTGACTTTAACATTCTCCTATCTAACCATCTCCATGA
>CAJQZJ010034157.1:1172271-1188070 GCA_907164525.1 Lophiomys imhausi | reverse complement strand
TATTTGGCCCCTGACTTTAACATTCTCCTATCTAACCATCTCCATGAATTTAAAGGTCTATATCTGACTCAACATTCATACTAACTTGCAACACACATTTAAGAGTATCTTCTTAGATCTATAACACCCTCTTGATTCCTAAACAACTCAAAATTTACCTATGAGACTCTAGCTGTCTATTCTTCAACCACCTCAGAGACCTGAGAGGGATAAATATATCTGCTTATATAGGAAGTGCAGGGCCTGCAGCTTCCAAAACTAAGAAAGGACATACCAGTGACTGCCTGGACAGTTCCCATTTTCTCTCCATACACTACAGCATCAGTCTTCAGCCTTTGGGTCCTGTTTCTCTGAGACATTTGTTGTAGAGCAGGGATTATGAAGGACTTACCTACCCTGTCTTGACAGAGCTAGGCTGTCGACTTCCCTGCTACCAAGTTTTGTCCTTTTTGGACAGCAGTCTGTCTGCAGCTGGAGCAAGGGTTTTTTTCATGCCAAGAGATAGGCTTGCCACTAATTCAACCATCTCACACTGGAGATTCTTCGATGCTTATCTTCTACTTGGAGTAGAATAGGGGGTGCTGTCAGGAGCTGATATGTCTCGATATAAAAAAAAAAAGAAAATCTTAATTTAAGATAACATCTTTGAATGCCATATTCTGCAGATCTCTTGGGGTTTTTGAAGATGCCCTATCCATCTCTTGTATTTAGATAAGCAAATGTTGCTTGTCTCTTAGCAACTTGATTACTGGGTAGTTTAGAGAATATCTGTGATAGACTGTCATAGTAGCTAACAAAGTGACATGTTTGCATGACTAGGAGTTTGTTTTACTTAACTATCCTAGACAGTTTTAGACGGTTGGTATCAAGAGGCCAGAGCTTCACATTTCATTTTTAAGTATCTCTAGGTATGATACCATTAGGAAGCGTTACCTTTAAATTTGTATCAATATACAAAGGTCTATTCAATTGTGGTTAAATATACTCTTAATTATGTATCAATATACAAAGATCAATGCCTATGTAGCCCAATACAATCTTAATATGACGTCCATATACAAGGGTCAATACCATTGTGGAAAACTATGGGGTGCTGAGAAAAAGGTGTATTCCTTTGTGTTTGGGTGAAACGTTCTGTAGATATCTGTTAGGTCCATTTGTTTCATGATCTCTGTTAGCCTCAATATTTCTCTGTTTGTCTTCTGTCTTGATGATCTGTCCATTGTTGTGAGTGGGGTGTTGAAGTCTCCCACTACTAATGTGTTGTGATCGACGTGCGCTTTAAGTTTTAGAAGTGTTTCTTTTACGAAAGTAGGTGCCTTTGTATTTGGGGCATAGATGTTCAGTATTGAGATTTCCTCTTGATGAATATTCCCTTTAATGAGTATATAGTGCCCTTCTTTGTCTTTCTTCATTAACTTCAGTTGGAAGTCTATTTTGTTTGATATTAGGATGGCTACTCCAGCTTGCTTCCTGGGTCCATTTGCTTGGAAAACCTTTTCCCAGCCCTTTACTCTGAGGTAGTGACTATCTTTGGTAGTGAGATGTGTCTCTTGTGTACAGCAAAAGGAAGCGTCTTGCTTGTGGATCCACTCTGTAAACCTGTGTCTTTTTATTGGGGAGTTGAGTCCATTGATGTTGATGGATATTAGTGATCTGGGGTTGTTATTTCCCATTAGTTTGGTATAGGTGGTGGTCCTGTGCCTCTTTTGGATTAGTTGCTGAGGGGTTTTCTATTCCCTTTGTTTTCTTGGGTGGAATTTTCTTCTCTGGGTTGGGATTTTCCTTCTAGGATTTTCTGTAGGGCTGGGTTTGTGGGTAGATATTGTTTAAATTTGATTTTGTCATGGAAAATCTTGTTTTCTCCATCTATGTTGATAGAGAATTTTGCTGGGTGAAGTAGTCTGGCTGGGCACCTATGATCTCTCAGGACTTGTAGTATATCTGTCCAGGCCCTTCTAGCTTTTAAAGTTTCTGAGGAGAAGTCAGGTGTAATTCTGATGGGTCTGCCATTGTATGTGACTTGACCTTTTTCTCTTACAGCTTTTAATATTCTTTCTTTGTTCTGTACATTTGGCGTTTCAATTATTATGTGGCGAGAGGAGTTTCTTTTCTGATCTAATCTGTTTGGTGTTCTGTAAGCCTCTTGGATTTTTATTGGCATCTCTTTTTTCAGGTTTGGGAAGTTTTCCTGTATGATTTTGTTGAATATATTTCCTGGACCTTGGATTCGGGAGTCCTCTCTTTCCTCTATACCTATAATTCTTAGGTTCCGTCTTTTCATTGAGTCCTTGATTTCTTGGATGTTGTAGGTGAGAGATTTTTTAGCCTTCTCATTTTCTTTGGATGTTGTACTGGTTTCTTCCATCGAATCTTCCATGCCTGAGATCCTGTCTTCCATCTCTTGCATCCTATTTTTTTTTTCCTTTTTTTCAAAACAGGGTTTCTCTGTTTAACAGCTTTGGCTGTGCTGGACTTGCTTTGTAGACCAGGCTGGCCTCGAACTCGCAAAGATCCGCCTGCCTCTGCCTCCCAAGTGCTGGGATTAAAGGCGTGCGCCACCACCGCCCGGCTGCATTCTATTTTTGATATTCACATCCGTAGTTCCTGTTCTCATCCCTTGATTCTCTACTTTCTCTTTTAACTCTGTGTTTTCTTTATTGTTTCTATTTCTATTTTCATGTCTTGTATGGTTTTGTTCGTTTTGTACATTTCCTTCTCCAGCTTGCTTGTTTTTGTATGAAAATCTTTCATTGCTTTGTCCTTTTCCTGTTCAAGCTCTGTCACCTTGGCTTGGAGCTCTTTAATGGTGTTGTTCATTGTTTTGACTTGTAAAATTGTGGCTTCTTTGAATTCCTTCATAGATTTAAGTTCTTCTTGAAGGGACTCTATCACTTTCCATAATGCAGAATTGTCAACGTTTTCATGTGTTTCTGTTGGTGTGAGGTCATCCGCATTGGATGAGCTAGGATAATTCTGCTTTGTTGGAGACATATTTCCTTGATTTCTATTTTTTCTTGGACCTTTGACCATTGGATGCGTTTAGCTGTCTGTTCTTGTCGTTTTCTGTGCTTGGATCCACTGGGGATGCTTTGGTGCAGGGGACGAGTTACTTGGCTATCTGTCATTGCTTACAGGGGGATTTCAGGGTCACTGTGGTTTTAATTGCCTGAAGCACTGTGAGCTGGTGCAGCCTATTCCCAGGTTGTGAGTAATGGACCGGGATTGTTTCACTGCTCCCAATTCAGACTTCTCTATGTTGCACTCTGAGTTATCAGCCTGTAATGGTTCTAATGGTATGGACCTGTTTGCCCAGGCACAGATTCTGTGGGCTTTGTTTGTCATCACAGAGGCTGACAGGGTCTGGCTCCACACCTAATATGTCTGGATTTTCCAGAATACAGCTATGGTCCCCTGACTTCTGGTTTCTCACTAGGCTTCTTGCCACAGGCCTGACCCCTGTGTCTGATTCCCTCCCTGTCTGTCCAGCCGCGGGTCTCCCTCCCTAGCTGCTCGGCCGTGGGTGCACTGAGCCCCGGATCTTCCGGCCGCCTGAGTGGGCCTCTCGCCCCAGCAGCTCAGCCGTGGGTGCGCGGATCCCTGGCTCCCCTGTGCCGGGCTCCCTCCCCAGTTGTCCTGCCGTGGGTGCGCGGATCCCTGGCCCCGCCCACGCTGGGCTCCCTCCCTAGTTGTCCTGCTGTGGGTGCGCAGGGATTTGGCTCCGCCCATGCCAGGCTCCCTCCCCAGCTGCGCTGCCGTGAGGGCGCTGCAATTTGGCCCTTCCCGCTCTCTCAGAACCTCCACGTCTCGAGCGGCTGCGGACCACCCGCCTAGCGCCCTGTTTCTTCCTTGCTAAGACTTCCACTATTCCGCAAAGTTTCTTAAGTGGCTGTAAGTTCTTCCTGAGGTGTGGGGAGCCCAGTAGGCTAATGGGCGATCGCCAAGTGGCCTCTGATTCTGCCTGCTGTGAGTTGGGGTCGATCTTACCAGGCGCCTCTCCAAATGCCCTTTTGGTATTTTTATAGATTTTATTTTATATGTATGATTGTTTTGCTCGCATGTATGTATGTGTGCCCCATGCATTCCTGGCCCCTGAGGAACTCAGCACAGGGCATTGGATTCCATAGAACTGGAATTGTGGATGATTGTGAGCCACCATGGGGTGCTGCACACTAAATATGGGTTCTCCATAAAAGCAAGGAATGCACTTAACTGCTGAGCTATCTCTTCAGCCCCTTATAATATAAACTTTACATGTAGGTTTTGGAAATGAAACTTAGAAAGTTATAGAATTAAAATATAAGAGGTCAGAGCCACAAGTAAGCACAGTTTATAAATTCATATTGTGTTGTAGATAAAACATATTTTGGTCATTTATGTCTCATCTCTACTCTTTTTTCACAACATTTATTTATTTCTTCAAGTTACATCTCAATCACATTCCCTTCCCTCCTCCCCCTCCCAGTCCCACCCTTTCATTTCTACTCTTAAAGTTTAAGAAAGTGGCTTCATTTCAATATGATGATGTGCTCGGTTATGTACTGATCACATTCAAATTGTTCTTTAGAAATAACAGTTTTTATTATAAATTGTATTTTGCTGCTTTAGAAAAAAATGATTATTTAATCAACAAAAACTTAGCAAGTGCGTAACCTATGTCTAGAGTTAAAAACCTTCATTTTTGTTATCTTGTCTAGGAGATGGAAAAATGTATCCTTATGAACTTGTGGGTGGGTGGAGATGAGGCTCAGTGTAGAGTTCCTGCATAGTATGTATGGGGCCTGGATTCCTGCCTAGTGATGAAAACAAGCAAAGAGGCAAATATGAAACCACTCAAAATGAAATAGCTTTACTGCCCTAATCGAAGACATGGGATTCTTCATTTACATAATGGGAAAGTTGGTTTAGGTGGAGGAATCCAGCATTGTTACCATATTCTGGTTGCCACATCCAGTTACTTCTGCTGTGTGAATTTGTCCTTAGAAAGAACTGTAATCATCACACAGTGGTGAGAAGGCTGCAGCAACTGGAGTAGGTTACCACTCTTTGTTCAACTGAATATTGGAAGGGACAGCCTGTCTCTCCATTAGAAATCTATTGTGGTATCCCATAATGTTGAAAGTGACTTTATTTTATTTTACACTCTAATTAATTTTTCTGTACTTAATACCTCTACCTCCTTTCCAACCCTCGTTCCTTACAACCCATGAACACTAGGTAGGAGAGAAAGAAAGTTAAAGGGGAAAGGGATGGACATAGGTCTCTTAGTGCTACTTCCTGCTGATAGGGGTCGTCGGATTCTTTTTAGGGGCAATACCAAACTCAGCAGCCACAATGTCCAGTAGTCCATTAGTCTAGTAAACCAGCAGACACAGGAGCAGGATGAAATATCAGCAGTGCGGGGGAGCACCATCAGGGAGAGCAGAAACCTCTTCCTCCTTTGGAGTGCCCCCCATCTTCTCAGAGTTCTGGCTTTTTATACCTCTCTGGAGTGCTCAGAGTTAAACTTCTTCCAGTTGACTAAGCCATACCCCTGCTAGAACATGAGGCACATATTGATTACACCTGAGATTAAACAAACAAAAAAACATTCTTATAACTTTTTTTTTAATAAACAAAACTCTTATCATACCCTAAACTCTTCAAGGGCTTGGCCCCCAAGTCATGGCACTATGAGAAATGGTGGAAGCTTCACTAGGTGGGTCTAGTTGGAAGAGGTAAGTCATTGAGGGCATCCATTTTTAGGGGCATTGGGATACTAGACCCTCCCTTTTCTTCTCTGCTTCTTGACTGCCATATACCTTCCCACATACCTCTGCCATGATGTGCCTCATCACATGTCTAAAAGCAACTGGGCCAAGTGACAATAGCCTCTGAGACCATAAGCTCAGATTGATTTCTGTTGGATACTTTAAGTTGATTATTGATGTGTGTGTGTATGCATTTGTATGTGTGTACATTTTTGAGCCAGGGTTTCACTATATAGGTCATGGTAGCCTTGAATTCAATCTGTTGGATATTTTGTTGTAGTAACAGAAGGCTGATTAACATGTGACCCCAGCCAGTATTTTCTTGTTTCCCCTTTATTTGGATATTCTGTATGAATATCTACCCCTAAAATAAATCATGGTAATTCAGGTATCAGTCTATGCTGATAGTTTTCATAGATGTGGGTCACATTATACATCATAGAGCCAAAGTTAAAACCTCAGGAAGTGCCAGGAGAGGTTTCTTAAAAGGAGGAAGGAGGAAGCAGGCCTGACAGGCAGAGACATGTTCAGCACATGCTTTTAGAAAGGATTTTTATGTGAACAGCATTTTGGGATAATGTTTTGCCACATTAGTATAAATGGTGCATTATGAATGGAATGTGTCTCCTCCATCTCCCGATTCACATACTGAAGCTGTAACTCCTAATAGGATAGGTGTAACCGAACTTTTAAATTATTTATTTAACTCTTATTTATTACTAAATTCACTTATAACAAACACCAACAATTTCTTAACTATTAATCCTATAAATTCCTACAACCCCTTTAACCTATCCACTAAACCTATTGATAATCATAACAACTACTTTCATACCCTTTTAGAATGATACAGTCTCTGGGGCAGGTCCTCAGTCGTCAGGAAACCAGTCTCGGGGGTAGACTCTTTAACGCACTTAGCAGTCCTTTTTCTGGAATAGCTCAGACGCAGGTTCGTCAGGGTAAATTTGCTATCGAAGTCTCACTTTAAATAAGGCTTGAGGCTTTCTTCTCTCTGGGAGACCTCAGCGTCTGTAGGCCACCTTACTTCCTTCGTATCAGCAACTCTGCCGTTCTGCCTCAGTCTTTAAAGCTGGCCACAGTTCCGTTCAGGCCACTGTTCGGACAGGTCAAACCCCTCTAGGCAAAAGCTGAGCCACAGGGTTTAGTCCTTGGCCTTTTGCTGTCTTGCCGAGGCTTTCTCTGCTCACCAGCTTCCTTCTGCCTCAGGGAGATCTGGCCATTGGTCTACCAGAACTTTCTCCAGCAGGACTCTCGGAGCTCTCTCATATCGGGGGCCCTTAGCACGCACGCGCCCTCTGGCGTCATCCACTTGTCCTTAAATAGGATCACTCCTTGTTCCACCTGCTTCAGCTTAATTTGGGCTCTGCCCACTTAGCAGTTGAAAGCAATGCCAGGTCATAAAGTCTTTCCTTCTTTCACCTGGCTTCAACCTTGTTTTTCAGTCCAAAGAGACTCCTCTCATTTCACCTGACTTCATCCATAAGCTGATAAGCTAATTGCTCACAGCAGTTGATCTTCATGCCCCGAAATAAGAGACTGTATCAGAAACTTAGGTATTCACTAAATCTAACTTATATTAACCTATCAGCCCCTTCAGATAGGTCTTCAGAATGTGACAGGTTTTGTGAACCCATGAGTTGTCTACAACAAGCAAGGAAGAGAGCTGTCACTAAGGATCAAATCTGCTGTCATTGACTCTGTTCTGGACTTCTAATATCCAGAACTATGAGAAATGCGTGTTTGTTGCTTCAGTCTCGTCTATGACATTTTGTTATAGCAATGCCTTAGTTACTTCCCTGTTGCTGTGGTGGTGAAACATCACAACCACACAACTTATAAGATAAAAGTGTTTACCTGGGGAATTTCTCACAGTTTCAGAGGGTTAGTTGGTGACCATCATGGCAGGAAGCAACCGGCAAGCAGGTGCTTGAGCAGTAGCTGAGAGATCACATCTGAACCACAAGTTGTAGGCAGCAAGAGACTGGTCAGGTCTGAGTTTTTGAAACCTCAAAGCCCACACCCTGTGGCCCACCTCCTTCAACAAGGCCACACCTCCTAATCTTTTCCAAATAGTTCCACAACTGATAGCTAAGCATTCACATATGAGCCTCTGGGGCCATTCTCATCCGAACCACCACCAGCAGCTTGAGTACGACTAATCTACATGACAATTCTGAGCCATATCAGGCAAGAAAATGATTGACAAGCACACTTGTCCTCGGGAGCGCTGCTCCCACACTCTGAGCATCCATGTAGGTTTTAGACTTAGCAACTCTGTGGTGCCGCTGGATATCCTGCCTGACTTTGTGCCCTAATTGCAGGAGTGAGAAAGGGAAATATGGGAGTGGTGCTCAAACCCTGGACTCTTTGCCCACACCCACCGAGGCAGGTTCTATAAGGAGTTTACAGCATTTTAATCAAGTTCACAGGAAACTCAGAAGGACAAGTGTGTTCAGCCCCGCTGGCTTCTTTGTCTGCAGATTGCTTCCTCTTTGTTTCATTCTGAAGTGCATCTGCCTGATCTTCAGGATGCAGCTCATGTATTACCATTTGCTGAAATCTTATTTTCTTCTTTAGAGGGCCTTTACTAGTTATCAAATCTGCGGGTACATTGACTTTGGGATCCTGTTAGTGTGGGGTTAGGTGTGTATCAATTGTGAAAAATACTTGAGGTCTTAGTATTTGTTAAGGACCCTGCACTCATTTCTAATACTTCCAATTCTGTTCTGATCTGTTAACAATGGGTGTCACCTCCTTTCTTAGTCTCTTAATATAACCCCTGTGCTAAAGGGTCATATCCTATGTGTACGTGTGTGTGTGTGTGTGTGTGTGTGTGTGTGTGTGTGTGTGTGTGTGCTGGGCAGTGTGGATGTTACAGAGTGTGAGGGAGATCTTCCTCAGTCCAGTGAGTTCTAGGGTACCCAGGGACGGTGGGGTCTGGGAGCCCTGGGCTTAGACTAATTTGTGGATCCTAAGAGCCCTTGGAAAAGGGGATCAGGAAGGAAATGAGAAACTTGTGTGAGGATGGATTAGAAGCAATGAAGTCTTGGGAAGCATGTGCCAGGCCAAAGAGCCTTGAAAGTCAGATGGAGGAGTTTTTTGACAAGATGGAAGGCCGTAATTCATCAGCACCATTAAGTCCTATCAGCTCTTACCTGGGTCAGTCACCTGAAAAGTGCTAGCACAATTTCCTTGAGGCTGAATCTGGCTGAAATTAACTTGGGTGCTGAGCACACACATCTGCCCTGCCTCCCTGGCTCTGTGCTAAAGATGAAGGTCAGACTTGAATGTGATGCTACCTAGGTCATTTAGTGTGGTGATTCCACAGAGACATGCTGCTACCAAACAGCTCCAAGTCACAGGACTTGCCTGGGAAGAGTTGTGTGATTAAAGTTTTCTCTTGCACGTGGCAACTGACTCAAGACTGGAGCTTGAAATTAATGCAGGGTCAGGCACTGCTCCCCATGAGCTCTCCCCATTCATTGTCTCTCTATTTGCCCACAATGGCAGGCATAGATGTTCCCTCATGAACTCCACAGTAGTCCAGATGCTGTGTAGGCTCTCTAGTCGCCCTGCCTTTGGCTGCCATTTTATTGGATGGGACTTGTGGGGGTCTGTGAGTTTGCCTGGTAAGCAGGAGAGTAAAAATAGCATTCAATTTTAGATGTAATCAGGGATATTCCTTCTAAGCAGCCATAGAGTCATTTCGCAAGCATAATTCTTGCCCCTCAAACCATGTGTGATCTTGAGGTTTTCTGAAATGGAAGTGTACATGTTTGAAATGAACAGTAGTCTACACCTAGAGATATAGGACTCCGAGGGGAGTTTGAGGTGGGCTTTAGTGCCTTAGTTTTCATTTGCTGGTCACCGTGACAGGAGTTTATTAAACTGAAAATTGGAAACCTTTGGTTAAAAGGACTGGCTGTGATCCAATTAACATATTCATTTTAATAGTGGGACCCAAGGTTATTGAAGAGCTCTAACTCAGGGACTCCTATTTGTGTTTCATCTGAGGTCAACACAGGACATCATCCACAAGCTTGGTTGGTGCCCTCCAATTTACCTCTGTTGACTTCTCACGAGGAGACAACATGGACTTTGCTCTTTTCATAGTCTTAAGAACTTCCAGCATCCCCAGGGTGGAGGGTTTTGTGCCAGCTGACCTTCTGATTAACCAGGGGAGGCATAAATGTAGGGGGTATCGATTGGCTTTGAATTGCCAGAAATAAGACAAAGGTGCTTTCTGCTGATGGCTAAAACTAATTACAACCCAGGACAGCTGGGCTTTCAGCATCTTAAAGCAATGCCCTCAGGTCTCAGCAAATAAATAGAATCTAAGAGTAAAGGGAGAATAAAATGGGGGTAAGGGAGGGATGGGCTCTTTTTTATGTCCTCTGCTATTTGACTTTTGAAGCTGAGATTTCTCTTGCAAAGGTCGATGTGGTGTCATGTTTGTGTCCCGTCTGATGTGGGACATGTACAATGTTTATGTTCTTCCCCATGTCCACTGTCAAGTGGGACCTGGGATCTTCAAGTACCTCATGGCCTCTTGAGTTCTGACCATAAAAGGGCTCTTTGGCTTCTGATTTTCTGAAGAGGTGACAAAGGAAATTTACCTCTCTGGCTGCACCGTAGAATCTGAAGCAGAGTCCCTTTGGACCATCTTGTCTACACCCTTCTTTGCCACCCACTCCCAGCATGCCCTCTACAGTTTTCTTATCTTCTGGATCAGGGTTGGCTGGCAGCCTGTGTGCTCACTCAGCAGAGTAGGAGCTGGGGAGCTGAGAAGCTGCCATCTGTTCAGCTCCTTGGCAGGATCTGTGAACTGGTTCATCTCATCATTTGGCTTCATGTTCCTCCTGAGTGCCCCTCTACCTCTCATCACCCCATTGGCTGAGCTTTATGCTTGACAGCCTTCTACTCTTTCAAACAGCCATGATATATATATATATATATATATATATTTTGTGTCTGTGTGTGTGTGTGTGTGTGTGTGTGTGTGTGTAAAAACTCCTGTTGTGGTTTGAATGAAAATGACCCCTATAGACTCATATATTGGAATATTTGACCCTCAGTTGGTGGAAATGTTTAGAAAGGATTAGGAGGTATTGTCTTGTTTGATGAGGTGTGTCACTTTGGGGTGGGCTTTGAGGTTTCAAAAGCCCATGCTAGACCCATTCTCTCCTTCTCTCTTCCTCAGGCTTATGGATCAGATGTAAGCTCTCAGCTACTGCTGTAGTGCCATGCCTACCTACCTGCTGCCATGTTACTGATTGTGATGGTCATGGACTTACCCTCTGAAACTGTAAGCAGGCCCACAACTAAATGATTTCTTTTATGAGTTGTTTTGGTCATGGTGTGTCTTCATAGTAATGGAAAATTAAGACAGCTTCTAATTTTAAACTAAGCTGCTTCAAAGTCAGAGAAACCTGAAACACCTTGAGAATTGTTTAAGTTCTCAGGCAGCTACGAGTTTCTTCAACTTTAGCAGAAGTGTTGCCCTCATCTAAACCCCAGGTAAGTCTTTTTTACCTATTCTGGGTTCATAGTTTCCACTTGGACCTTGATTGTTTTCCTGGGACCCTATTTTTGTAATGACAATGCACCATTTAATGCAGGTAGTATGGTTAGTTTGAATATCAGCTCACCACAAATTAGAATCCCCTGAGGAGGGAGCCTCACCTGAAGAAACATCCTGACTACTGTGACTGATGTGAGAAGACCCGCCCAGCTGTGGGCAGCACCTCCCGGTAGCAACTCAGATTCTAAGGGAGATCAACAGAAGGAAGTTGATCTCATCTTTTGATGGCTTGGCCTCCCTCTTGCTGCCCAAGCTGATTTACCCTGTTGTTCCTGGCTCTGATGACTCCTGACAGCAGAATCAGTAGCTGCAAGCTTTCATTGTAGATAAGGGCTAGTAGCTCTCCAGGAACTTTCTGGGTACCCAGTGCCAGCTTGGAACTACTGAGGTATCCCACATTGTTGACTGAGTAACTGCCAGTTGTCAACCCCCAGTGAGAGACAGCTACTGTGGGACTACACTGTAAAGGTAGCTAGCCTCAAGGACCAAATACAGGGTTCTTTGGTTCTGGTTCTGTTTCTCTGAAGAACATGACTAAAAACCAGCAGGTTTCCTGAGATTGATTGACGCTTTGCTCTCCTCTTGGATGACCATTCTAGATTCTTAAGTTTTTCTCTGGTACTTGGAGTCCTGCTAACAGTTGTCTCTATTCTTACTGACTTCTCCTCCAGATCTTCTAGTATTGCCTTCTACAGATCATGTGAGGAAGTAGACTTAAAGTTGCAGATGGAATTCAAGTTGCCAATAAGCAGATGGAGACATTAGCCATATGGGCTCAGTGTTACGCAATGCTGCCACCATCAGCAACTGTGCTATCACAGTGGGATGGAAGTTAGAGAATTGCCATGTGGACCCAACACGTCGTTTATTGCTGGCTTGGAAGATAAAATCAGGGGCTACTGATGGGAAAATTGCTCATTGGTACTACTGTTGCAGCTGTTCTAGCCCCTAAGGACTAGTGATTATAGGCTCAAACTCATTACAATAGTGGGGATAGAGTGGGTGGAGATTGTTTTAAGATGATGGTCCAGTTGTCATGGCTGGTATGAGCATTACTCGATGACTTGCTAAATATGAGCACTGAGTGGGGAGCATGGTTGAGAAAGCACTTTGCTATATAGCCCAGGCTGGCCTTGAATTTGAGGCCAATCTCCTGCTTCAGTGTCTTGAAGTGCTAGAATTACAGGTATGATCCACCATGCCTTCATACTATTTTAACTGAACCCCCGGATATGTTAAAGTTCTAGCCTGAAGAGTGTGCTTACCAGGGAAGATGACACCCAGAAGAATGGAGCTGGTCAGGCAATGCAAAGTTACTGATGGACTGTAGTGAGCAGGAAGAATGCATGGGGCTGAGGAAAAGGGCTGTAAGTACATGTTGAGGATGCTCACCACTTCAGCAACTGGGCACATGTCTCATCTGTGTTTACAAAGGCATTTGTAGTACCTTGTGAGGCCAGATCTTAGAGAGAGGGAAGTTAGGACGTCAGTATTGAGGCTCTGAAGGACTACCACGTGAAAGGAAGGTGGTGGAGGTCAGATCTGTGGGGTTATTGTGTAGGGATACTCATTAGTGTTAAGTGATGGTTTTGAATGGGAAGTGAGAGAGGAAGCCATCTGCAAGTGTTTTGATGCCTTTAGGATGGCATTCTTGTAGTGCCCAGTGCTATGGTAACAAATTGTCATGAACAGGATGGTATCGTGGCATCAGCTTATCACATAGTTGTGGAGGTCAGAGGTCTGAATGTTAGTGTCAGCAGAATTAATTAGGCTTTTCATGGCTTGCAGTAGAATTATGTTCTGGGCTCTTTCTTCTTTGCATCTGGTAGCTCTGGTTGTTGATATCCTTTGACTTAGAGATAAATCTTTCCAGTCTCTTTCCATATTTCCATAGCCTTCCCTCCTGGGTATGTCCAACTTTCAGATATCCCTCTGTCTTTCTCTAAAAGGACTTCTCCAGATTTAAAGCTTACACTAAATTCAGGATGAGCACATTTTTGCATCCTTCATTTAGTTATATTTCTAAGATGCAATTTCAAGTAACATCACAGCCTGAGGGTCCAGCTGGTTGTATTGTTTAGAGGGAAGAGGACTCAACATCACCCAATTTTGTTTATATACCACCAGAAGAAGGAAGTTGGCAAGGAGTCATGAGTGTAGATTCGGATATGTGAAGTCTGGAGTGTCTGTGGGAGAGAGACACAGAGACTGTTGAAGATGCAGGAACTGGGAGCTGAGGAAAGGGACTTAACATTATTGGCATATATTTGGTAATTACAGGTGGGTTTTACCATTCAAGGAGACCCTGTACAATAAAAAAGTTAGTGGGAGAATGGTAGACTCTTAGGAAATGTCAGTAAAGAGACATAGAAGATATAACATTCATTACCATTGCCAAGAAGGAATAGTCATGAGTACGGGAGGAAAACCATGAGCTGGTTCTGTTACTGATACACAGAAGAGTGCTTCAAGGAGAACTTCCAGGGTCAAATGCAATAGGGAGGCTAAGATACTGCTGAGTCCAAAGAGACTCATCAGCCATATCTGTGTGGAGACGGATTAAAAAACAAAGTGCCCCTGTCATTCGCACTTAGCTGGCTGAGTGTATACTCATAATCTCAGTGACAATTGATAATAATGGACAGCATAGTGTTTACAGTGAGGAATGGCTTGGTTCTATGTGGGATGCTCTGAACTCTGATTTTAAGCATTTGAATTTCATGATAATTTATCTAATTGGATAGGGCAATACCCAAATGGATCTAATTTCCCCACACAAACTTCTGACTGCTCTAATGCCCCCAATTATCCCAATTATAAGGCTGTTCGAGGGTAAAAAGTGGCTAAAAATAAAATCGTTGTAAATTAGCTTACAACAAGCAGTTTAAAAAAACAAGCAGAAAAATGGAGGCATAGTTTTGTGTCATTGTCTGAGGAGTACAGAGATGGCTTGTGGGCAAAGTCTTTGCTGTACAAGTATAAAGACCCAAGTTTGGCTCTGGAGCGCCCATGTAATAGCCGGGCCCAGTGGTGTGAGTCTGTAACCCCAGCATTGAGTGACAGAGAGGCTTGCTGGCTAGCTGGGCAGCAGGATGGGAGCTCCTGGTTCAGTGAGAGATTCCTTCTTAAAAAACATAAGGTACAGTGATTGAAGAAGACATTCTGACATTAACCTCTGGCTTGCACACGTTTTACATATGAGAGTGGGGATGCATGAACACATGCATGTGTGTGTGTTGTTTCAGAAATGATTTGGCATCGTGGACCTCTTATCTGATGGTGAAGGTTATTTCTTACATGTGTTCAAGGCAATAGCCTGGCATGGTCTGGGCTGATTAGTCATGGTTTGGTCTTCCAGCCCTAAACTGGCTGGGTCTCAAGTGCTTTTGTAAGTCCAGCTCCCTGAGAATTATGCTTTTATAATATGATTGGTCATGGGACCTGCTTGCCAAATTCTAGAAGAACCAAAAAAAAAAAAATCCTGCTAATTGTGAGATGTGGTTCCCAATGTCAAAGAACTGTTTTGCCTTGAGATCTGGGGGTGATTACTCTTCAATGTAATTGAGGATACTAGATGTTTTAATTAGGATAGATGGTTTTTAAAAAATATTTATTTATTACTTCAGGTTACATCTCCATTGCAGTGTCCTCTTTCCACCCCTCCCAGTTCCACCCTCCCACCCTCTACCCCCTATCCCTTCCATCCCATTCCTCTGGAGTGGAATGCCCCTACATAGCAGTCCCCTGCCCTAGTTCAGCAGTCATCTGGGGGCCAAGAGCCTCCTCATACACTGGGGGCCTACAAGGCAGCACCACTAGGGCACAGGGTCTCACTGACAGGAAAAAAAGTCTGTGTTCATGTTCCCTTTGGTGCATTGGTTGTAGTATAGTTAGGATAGATGGGTGTTACTGGGGTTGGAAATATAAGACTATGTGGGTGGATACTTTCACTTGTGAATGAGGATGATGGACACTGTATTTTATTTGTAAAGATGACATCCATCTCAGTATGTTGCCAAGGCTGGTCTTGAACTCTTGGGTCCTGATCTTGAGTATGTGAGACTACAAGTTCACAGTACCATGAATATCTTGAGTGTACTTCCAGAACACATGGTCTTCTAGGTGGCCAAAGCAAAGAGAGATTGGGGCTCTTTCCTACTTGTCATTGACCAGCAACCAGCCTCACAATGGTCTAACCTTTGCAGTGGCTTAGGTGTGCAGTTTTCTTCAACCCTCCCACCCCCCCCTCTCTCTCTCTCTCTCTCTGTGTGTGTGATGGAGAGATAGCAAGAACAAAAGTGACCGTGAGTGAGTGAGTGTGTGTGTGTGTGTGTGTGTGTGTGTGTGTATGTGTGTGTGTGTGTGTGTGTGTGTGTATGTGTGTGTGTGTGTGTGTGTGTGAGAGAGAGAGAGAGAGAGAGAGAGAGAGAGAGAGAGAGAGAGAGAG
>CAJQZJ010034157.1:1124952-1164775 GCA_907164525.1 Lophiomys imhausi | reverse complement strand
TCTATCTATCTATCTATCTATCTATCTATCTATCTATCTATCTATCTGTGATCTATCTATCTTCTGTCTATTTAAAATCATTGTTGTAGTTCTAAGACACTGAAGTCAGGGTCTTGCTCATGGGCACCGCTATTTTATACTTTAAAAGGGCAAGAGAAAAAGCTGCCAATAAAGAGTCCCAGTGGTTTCAGCACCTTAGTGTATAAGTGCTCATGGAAATAACTATTTTGGTTTTTTCTTTTAAACCAGAGGTTGAGCAAATTCATAGATTAAGAGACAAAAATACAAGTGAAAAAGTATTTTTTCCCCTGAAAACAAATCAACAAATGACTCTTAAATCACTTTCTTTGTGTGTGTGTGTGTGTGTGTGTGTGTGTGTGTGTGTGTGCATGTGTGTGTGCATGTTTCCATGAAGACTAGGAGAAGGTGTCAGAGCTAGAGTTACAGGCAATTGTGAGCTACCATGTGGTTGCTGGGAACTGAACTCAGGTCCTCTGGAAGAGAATTATGTGTTCTAACTTCTGAGCTATCTCAATCACTTTTTTGAGTAATAATATGAATTTTCTTTATGAATGTTCCTTGGCTGTGAGGACTCTGATGACACATTATTTCTTAAAAAAATGTTGCTGATGATGTTGATTGTATTTGGGGTCAGAAGTGGTTTCTGAAAAAGAAATAAAAATACAAAAACACTAAGTGTGGCAGTGCTTTATATGTAGAATGAGAAGCACAAACATTGCAAAACACTAGAACATGAAAAGCTAATTTTGCAATAAAAACTATAAAATACTACCTATATTGTAAAATACTAAAAAAAAAAAAATCATTACTACTTTCATTGCTTCTCCTGACTGTATTTTTTCCCTCCTTTTTTAGGCTGTACACTCGCTGACTTCCCTGGTTTATTGAACTATGTAACTATCATTAAATTGCTCTTACACTACATATATTGACTTATGGTTCAATATGAAGAACCATTCTGACATTGAACACCTGAGTGTCCCAACTGCCTTCCTCTATTAGCTCTATTTTGCAACCCTTTCATCTGAAGCTGCCAGATTCCATCAGAATACTATGCTGTCATTACACAGAGAAGTCTCATCTACTGGAGTACATAGACATCACCCACTGAGATGCTTGTAGTATTCACTGCTTGACTTCTTAAAAGGAAATTCTAATTTGAGTTATTTTCATAAAAAGCATGAGTTGCAAACTTAACGCTTTTCCCTCCATGGTTGCACCCTTACGTTTCCACTTGGATTTCTGATAAACATTTTACTTATAATTTTACACCCTTGGGGATGGGGAGAAATTTGCATAGACTAGCTGTTCCATACATGTCCAGCCTCGCATTCCCTTCCTAAGCCCATGTTTGAGGTGCCAGGACTGAGTAAGTCTATTCTAGACACCATCACTGAGTACTGTAGACTTGGTGCTCAAACATAGCAAGCCATTTCCTTGCAGTTATGGTGGCTCAAAATTTGAGGTGAAGTTGCTGAGAGGTTTGTTTTTCCTGAGGCTCTCTCCTTGACTTGTAGCTGGTCATCTTATGAAGTCTGTATCTTCACATGGCTTTTATTCTGTGTGCACATGCACCCTGATATCTCTTCCTCTGAGAAAGACACTGGTGAAGCTGTACGAGGGTTCTACCTTATAATGTCACCCAAAGTTATCTCCTGTTGTGATTAGATATGTGTGAGTGCATCCTTCCAAGGTTTCTATGCTAAATGCTGGGAGTTCAGTGTGGCAGTGGTGAGTGATGGTGGTTGAATGCTGAAGGGGAAAGGCGAGGACAAGGTAATTGGACCACTGGAGACATCTTCCTTGGAAGGGATTGATATAATTCATGAGGGACTTAGGTTAGCTCCCTTGAGAATGTGTTATAAAATGACCAAGTTCCCTTTGGTGTGTTAGTTGTAGTATTGATACCTTCTACTATATAGCTAAAATCCTACTATAAGTGAATAGATGCCATATGTGTCCTTCTGAGTCTGGGTTAGTTCACTCAGGATGAGCTTTTCTAGTTCCATCCATTTGGCTGCAAATTGCATAATTTCATTGTTCCTGATAGCTGAATAATATTCCATTGTGTAGATGTACCACAGTTTTTTAACCCATTCTTCGGTTGAGGGACATCTGGGTTGTTTCCAGTTTCTAGCTATTACAAATAAGGCTGCTATAAACATAGATGAGGAAACTTCCTTATGATTCCGTGAAGAGGCATTTGGGTGTATACCCAGAAGTGGTATGGCTGGGTCCTGAGGCAGAGCTATACCAAGTTTTCTAAGATATCACCAGACTGACCTCCATAGTGGTTGCACAAGCCTGAATTCCCACCAGCAATGGAGTAGGGTACCCCTTTCTCCACACCCTCGCCAGCATGTGCTGTCATTTGAGTTTTTGATCCTAGCCATTCTGACAGGTGTGAGATGGAATCTCAGAGTCATCTTGAGTTGCATTTCTCTGATGATGAAGGATGTTGAGCATTTCTTCAAGTGTCTCTCAGCCATTAGGGATTCCTCCTTTGTGAATTCTCTATTTAGCTCTGTTCCCCATTTTTTGATTGGATTATTTGGTTTCTTGGCATTTAATTTCTTGAGTTCTTTGTAGATTTTGGATATTAGCCCTCTGTCAGATGTGGGGTTGGTGAAGATTTTCTCCCAGTCTGTAGGCTGCCGTTTTGTTCGAATGACAGTGTCCTTTGCCTTACAGAAGCTTTTCAGTTTCATGAGGTCCCATTTATTGATTGTTGATCTCTAGTCCTGAGCTGTTGGTGTTCTGTTCAGGAAGTTGTCGCCTGTGCCAATTAGTTCGAGGTTTTCTCCCACTTTATCTTCTAGTATATTTAGTGTGACCGGCCTTATGTTAAGGTCTTTGATCCACTTTGACTTAAGTTTTGTACAAGGTGATAAGTATGGGTCTAACTTCATTCTTTTACAAATGGACATCCAGTTGTACAGTCCCTGAATCTCGAATCCTCTCAGCTCCTCGGCTTGCCATGTGAGCTCTTGCTTTGGCAAACATTAGCTCTATGATGCAATCTGCCATGTAATATAGCCTAAAACCCCTTTCCAGAGCCAAAGAAATACTGAAAGCATGCCCTGAATGCTTTAGAGCAATGTGGTAAACAAACCTCTTTTCTATATAAAGTATACAGTGTCAGGTACTTGGTTTGTGGTAACGGAAAATAAGTGGACACATATCCCTACAGATACAGCTACAATGGGACATAGGATTACAATCTATGTGTTTTAGGGGGCACAGTTCATAGCAGGACTCTAGGCACTGTTGAGTTAATTCTAACCTCACTCCACGACATTTGTGTCATGATTCAGGTGAAAGGACACAGTGGGCAGCAGGAAAACCCTATAATTGTGTCTAATAATTGCTGAGCTACAGACATAACTGAGGTGTCCAACTGCATGTGCTGAAGCTAGCTGGTGTAGCTTCTCCTACTGAGGCCCCCAAATGCTTGTTGTGTTTGTCACTGCAACATAGCATGAAGGGAAGTAGTATGGGGATAAATCAAAACAAAAAGCCTATTCGCTAACACTTCCTAAGTTTTGTTTTTGAGATTTTATATATGCTAATATAGTTTAGGCAGCACCCAGGGTGTCATCAAGGTCCTGTGCTAACTTTAACTAGACTCCAAAGCTAAAGGTGTTACTTTCATGGTAAATTCTTCTCAGAGAGCTGATTTTGTTGGCCATTGTGGGAGTGTCTCAGGACATATCCAACTCACCATTTCCAACCACTCTTTGAAAACACACAGCTTCTAAGGCTTAAGGAGGATTCTACTTAGTCTGTAGGATTTCTCTAGCATTTTATTTTTACATCTACATTGAATATGTTTCAATCATGTTTTAAAATTTGAGATCACTGTTGTTTTCTACGCAGTTGTAGGAGATAACATAGACACATCCATAATAACTTATCTGGTTTCCTCTTGTAGGACCATCTTGTAGGATTAGAGCATCACATCATAAACAGAATGTGGATATTGGTACAGTGAGGTTATAGAAACAGCCTATCGCCCTAAGGATTTCTCTTGTTGTCTTCTTTCTGGCACATCCTCTTTCCTGGCATTGTGCCTTTCCCTTGCTACACCTGCAGTCCTGCTGTATACTCCATTATTAAACTTTTCAATTTTGAAAATATGTAAGTGATACCACACAATATGTAACTGGATGAACTGGGGTTTAACATCTAGCTTGTCTGCCTTGTTCCCGCTGCCTTTCAGAGTGTCCCTATACTTCTTTTCTATATATATGTGTGTGTGTGTGTGTGTGTGTGTGTGTGTGTGTGTGTGTGTGTTTAATCTGTATTTAGTGGGAAGAATCAGAAATCAGAGTCTTCTATGTGGTTGCCATGTGGTCTTCTGACATGTAGCTGCTACCATCTTTGAAATCAAGTGAGAATTCACCAGAAACCAAGTCTATTGGCAACTCAACTGGAAATTTGGCAATGTCCATTTCTGTTGTTAGTTACTCACATGATTGCTCAATCAGGTAGTAAGTTTTGTTTTGTTTTTGTTTTTTGTTTTTTTGAGAGAGATCTCACTGTGTAGCCTGGCTGATCTGAACTTGCTATGGAGAGAGAAACCTCTAACTCTCAGAGATCTATCTGATTCTTCCTCCCAAGTGCTGGCATTAAAGGTACCAAGCCAGGTAACATATGTCTTAATAGCAGCTGCAGTGGATTAAGATCAAGGTAGTTTCTCAGTTATACGTAATTTGTGGCTTATTGGCTTTGTAGGCTCCCAGCTTTCATTTGTTAAGTCAGAAGACATTAAAACCATAAAGATATTGAACAGTGTTAAAAGGGAGATTTGTGTACACAGTCACACACACACACACACACACACACACACACACACACAGAGAGAGAGAGAGAGAGAGAGAGAGAGAGAGAGAATGAATATGAATATTCTGTATTTGTTTTGTAGGACCAGTAAGTCTGAGCTAAACCCACAGAGAACACAGGATCCTGAAAGATCATCCAGAGCTGCGTCTAGATAGCCAGGCCTTTGTACAACTGCATGGAGGAGTGTGAATCCACCCAGGAGGTTCTCTGTGGCCATGACATCCCTGAGAAACTGACCACCAAGGTCTCCAAGCAACCAAACAAAGCATCTTTCATTGAATGAGGTTTGGGTACCTAGCAGCCCCCTACTCCACCCAGGGTATCAGGATTAGATACATGTTGAAGATCCACCTTCAGACTTCCCTTACTCTTTGGTCCACTCCCTAAACCATTGTCACAGAAGTCTTCCTGTGTGAGAATTCCGACGACGTCGGCAGTGACTCATGGCTCTGCTGTGTTGTAGATTTGCTGTAGATTTGCTTTCACCTTTAAGTTGCCTCTCACCCTCCCCCATATATAGATGGCATGTTTATTTGAGGCTTTAAACTAATATTCAATTTCTTCAAATAAAATATTAAGGACTCTTGTTTTCCTTAAAACTATCTATACCCTACTTATAAATCTTATTGTTCTTTTCATAAATCCGTTGAATCTCACCCATTCAGCTCAAGGTGCTTTTATTGCTGTTCCAGTTGAGCAGGCAAATCTACCTTAAATAATCAGCCACATTTACAACTTGTTTAATTAAATTCTTTTGAACATTTTTACTGCATTTATAAATATATTTGATTTCTTCTCTGTAGTTAATGTAATAAATTAAACTTATGAATATAGTAAATCTCAAGTCCCCCTAAGCCTCTCAATGCTGTGTGAAGCCAAGCCAAGGTTTCTTAAACCTCCCGGCTTAAAATCTCAAGTCAAAAATAAATCACACATTTTAGTGGAATCACAATGCTAATCTGTTGGTTTTGATAGGTCAAATTATCTTCAAGCATTTAAATCCCTGACACATACAGCTTGCTTTCTACTAGTAATATTCAGGCATTTCATCTCACTGCTGTGCTCTCCCTGTTGAATTTCTTCGAACTCTCAGTTTCTTTTGGGTGGATGACAATTGCTCACCCAGGTTGCACAGGAAGCAGATTGCAAACCAGGCCATACCATCCATCTGGACACTTACTAGCAAACACATCCAATCTAAACATCTGAGCTTACTGTAGTTCCCAGTAAAATAGGCAAACAAAAATTACATACATGGGTACCACATGATGATTTGAGATGTGTATGCCTTTCAGAATCACCAACTAGGGACCATCAGCATTTACACCACCTCAGATCTTTATCATCCTTCAAGTGTTTTCTGTCAGGCAAAGGGTCAATCACTCTGTACAGAAGGCCACAGGAAATGAATAAGGTTGAATTTGCAGGATAATTTTCTCTCAATTTGATGGCTGTTTATGGAGTTCTTAAGACATCAAGTGTTTTTCTTTGTTTATCTTGTCATGAAGCATAGGGATTGTGACTTGAGCATTTTATTCAGTCACGTAACTTAGGTGCTATTAGCACTTACCCATGGTGAATTTCTTAATGTATTATTATTTTTAAAGTTGGCATGTAATAATTATACTTACTTATAGGATATTGGTATTTAATATATGTGTCTGATATACACTGATAAGATTATTAGCATGCCCATCTCTTTGCCATTTCTTTATATTTGGAGCTTTTGAGCTAGGTGGTCATAAGATACATGATGGCTCATTATGCAGTGCCATTGCCTTATCCTCTGTGGGCCACCAGACCTTTATCCCCTCATCTGTGTTTTGATACCTGTCATCCAACCATCCTGTATAGAAATCCTTATTTGTCCCTTAGTAGATTAATCACAGCAACTTTTGGTGCTGACAGAGATTTGAGGACTGAAGCTCTTACTGTAGCCATTTGTGGTGTGTGGCTTGCTGATCTCTGAATAGGCATTATTTATCAGCTGCTGAATATGGTGAAAATGTAACCCAAAGTAGCATACTACTGCACAGTGTATGCTAAGGTATTTTAAAGTTGGTCACGTACATATTTACATCTTTAGAGAGTTAAATGCAACCCATTGAAAAAGGTACATTTGCTGTTCCTGGTTTATTAGACTCTCCTCCTAGACAGGAAGATGTTACTTCTCTTGAAGAGAGCTTTGTATGGAATCCAGGCATGGCCACCCAAGTCTTTTTGCATTTTATATGTGTATCCTGGGTTTCAATGGTTGTCCTTGAGGATTCTTCAAGACTTTTAGAGACCATACTTTGATATAGAATAGGCTTGGACCCATTATTAACAGCTAAAGTTACTGTTCCATGATAACAGATTAAATATGAATTAAACTGAGTGTGCACTCAAACCACCCTGCAATCCTACCATATTCCTGTGTTTCTTGCTTGGGTGTTTCATTTCTTTAGTTTTTACAAGTCATTTTTCCTTAGTAGATTGATCATAGAATTATTGTATCAAGTCTGTATTTTCTCTTCTTTTTGGTATTTTGTTTTATGTCAATTATGCAATATTAGTCTAAATGAAAGGTTATTTTTTTAGACTATACCTGTTATGAAATATATAAATGCAGTGAGAAACAAACACCATAGATACTGAGATGGAGAAGTAGACCTAAAGGCAGATAGATGGATGAAGATTGGGTGATGAAGTTACATTAGCCTTTTTTTCATTGCTGAGAACATCAGTTTGAAGGTGGAAAGGTTTATTTGCCTCATGGTTGAGTGCACAGTTAGCTGGCTCTAGGTTTGGGTTTTTGTATTTTAGCCCGTGGTGAGGCAGTGGTGCAAGGACATGTAAGAAGAGAGCTGCTTAACTCAGAGAAGCCAGGGAGCTGAGAAAGAGAAGGGGCCAGAGCCACAGCCTACCCTGCAGGCTTATGCTCCCAGTGACCTTCCTTTGATGAGGTTCTGCTCCTTAGTGTTTGCCACCTCTCAACAATGCCATCACATGAACTCAACAGTGGTTTAATCCGTTGACTGGGTCAAAACCTCAGGGTCCCACCACTTCTTAAAGCCCACCTCTGGCTATTGCATTGGGGACCGGGCCTTCAATACATGAATATTTTGGAAATATTTTATATTCAATCATAACATCCTTTTTTAGTCCTCAAATACTCATGTCTATCTTACAATAAAAAAATTCATTTAGTTTGGATCCAAGATTCCCCAGAGTTTGAACAGTTCCAGCATTCTTCAAAATCAAAATTCATAGTCTCCTTTGAGACACAAGGCATATTCCAGCTGTGAGCCCTGTAAAATTTAAAAATGTGTTTCCAAACATAATAGCACAAAGTATTACCATTCCAAAGTGAAGAATTAGACCCAGAAAGAAAGGATTATACCAAGTCAAGAACATGACACAGAAGGGCAGATATTAAGTCCTGTAGACCCTCTTCTAGCTCTGGGGCCTGTGGTAGACTGATGTGAGGTCCAAAAGGCTTGAAAAGCTCTGGGAAGACTGCAGACTATACAACCTCTCTCTTCTAGTTCTCACCATCTCCCAATAAGGCCATCAAATGCTTACAATAGACTGATCTATTGATTAGGTCAGAAATGGTTCTGGGGATCCTAAAACAAAGTCTTGTGGGTTAAAAAAAGTAAACCTCTGTAGGGTGTAAATGTCAATATGATTTACACTCTCCCCTATGTGTCCTATCAAGATTAAATTCCTGAGAAGGAAAGTCAGATTGACCTGGCTTGGTTCCATACCCAATGCTGTTGTCAGCATGTGGTAGATCTTTCAGTTGGGAGCCCCAGGGGAAGTATGGTTTCTCTAAAGAATGCTGTGAGGCAGACACAACTGAAATCCATCAACATGCTAAGCTAGGAGGAGCTAATTTGCTTTGCCGGGCTCAGTCTCACATGTTGCCACCCATTCGCTCTGTGTGCCTTTGCACTTGGAAGGTGCGAGCCATCCTCTGAGCTTGCTTCTTATGTAGAAAATCCCTGCACACTGGTTGAATGTCGTTTTCAACCTCTCCAATTTCCCAACATTGAAAAAGATTTTCTGTGAAAGGGAGCATGATTGACTTGTCACTGACACCTCTTCAAAGACCCTTTGCTGCTCTTGACACCTCACTTCCAAGAGTCCTGGCCCACATCCCTGGTGCTGTCTCAGCCCCTCTGTTGTTGATTTGTGAGGGAATCAGATGCGGCACTCAATCCCATTCAGAACTGTGTATGATGTATCTGGAGTTCCTGAGAAGGATTCGTATGTAAGATGGGGGACAGAAAGAAGACTAAAAAAAAAAAAATAAATAAATAAAAAAAAGGTAAATGTAGTGATTTGAATGGGAATGGTCCCCATAAACTCATATATTTGAATGTTTATCTCCAGTTGGTGAATTGTTTAGGAAAGAATGGGAAGGGTGGCCTTGTTAGAGGGGGTGTGTCACTGGGGGGTGGGCTTTAAGGTTTCAAAAGCCCATGCCAGGCCCAATCTTTCTCTCTATGCCTCCATCTTGCAGAACTGATGTGAACTCTCACCTACTGCACTTATGCCTGCTTGCCTGCCTGTCCCCATGACTGCCTGCCTGTCACTGTGCCTCCCAACATGATGATCAGAGATTAACCTTCTAAAACTGTAAGCAAGACCACAGTGTAATGTTCTCATATATCAGTGCCTTGGTTTACAGTGTTTCTTCAAAGATGGCCAAGATACCAGCTTTTGCCAGGAAAGGAAACATAAGCCAGAACAAATCTGTGATATACAGCAAGAACTTTCCAGAGATTCAAGGAAGTGGGATTTTGAGGCAGGACATTTTGCTCTCTGGGATTCCATTGACAAGAATGGAGTCAGGGGGCAAGTGCGATGTTCTGTTAGAGCTGTCAGTCAGGAAGAACAAGAACCCACAGGAATGTTTCTGAGTATTATCTGAGTCTGAGCCATTTTGCCTTTCAGAAAGGAATAAGGATGAGCCATAAAGGGTGGCTATCAAGGTAATCCTACCTAGACAGATTCATCACCCATAATTCCTCCATGTGTACACGTCAGACACGACTGGCCTTCTACAAGCAAAGGAAGGGAGCACAGATTGAGGACCAGAATGTCTAGAAGCCAGTCACTGAGAGAAGGGCTGTATCTTGGAACAGATGGAGTGACACTTCAATAGTGTTCACCTTCCAGGCCATGTCGTGTAACAGTCTAGTGCAACTTGCATAGGGTCAGACTCCACCATACTGTAGGCCAATGAACTAAAGGTAGATAGAGACAGAATTTCAAAGACCAATTTACTGGGGACTTATTGACAGACATGTGGTCCTAGCAGGCAGTAAGATTAGAGATTTGGATCAGGATTGGGTCACATATATGAGTTAGGACAAAAAACAATTCACCCAAACAAGAATGCAACTGGCTTTTCTTAAGTTGTCACATTCTTGGTTCCAGTGAATAGCTCAGTTTTCAGTGAATAGCTCTAAATAGCCCTATAATGGTTTTATCTTTTTTTATTATATGTGGGAACTTTATGAGAGAAACTGCCAAGTGTTATTCACGGGTGATCATGTGGTTACTACCCATGATGGTTGCTGTCACACCAAGCCTAATCCACAGATGGGAATTCACAATCTTCTTTGTGCCCCAGACCCATTTGGCCATATGATAGGGTCCAGGCCCATAAATTATTTCTACATATAATGTTTTTCAAAAATTAGTATAAAACGTATAGAATTATTAGGGAAACAAATTCTGTTAAAGTATTGCTAAGTATAGTTTAAGCTTGTGAGTTCACACTATACTTCCTTATTAGCAATACTAAACAGCAAGCTCTCATAGCAGGGCAGTAATGACAGTAGATCTTGACACAGCTCAACAACCTCCGTGTGATATGAAAATTATTTGTGGTGTCATTTGTTGATAGTCTCTGGAACTTTCATGGTTTATTGTCCATTTATACTTGATGACGATAATAAGCTTCAGTTAAAGATTAGTGAAAATGAAGGTAGAATTTCCTCTCCCATTTCAGTTTTTGGTTCCTATGAATTCATACCACCAAGTACTGACTATGGTCTACTGCCTCAAGGCAGATGCATACTGAGAGCCTGTGAGCTTGCTAGAAGCAGAGAATAGAGAATCACTAAACCAGAGCCCAGAGTTTTTTATTTGTCAGAGGGAAGGCTTTCTAGAGTGTGGAAATTATAACATTCCTCTCAGAAGAGGAAAATGTTCCTGAAAGAGGCACCTTCTTTGGAATGGGTGTTGAAAAACCACATGACACTGCACTCTTGTGCCTACTAGATAAGTGAGGGTTGGCATGGTTCCTTTTGGGCTTGGATTTCTGTCAGAGATGCTTGCAGACAAGGATGTGAATTTCCAGGGCGAGCACTGACTTTGTCACCCACAATGCAATGGGCCATTGGGATGATTTAATGTGTCTCTTGACGGCACAGTTAAGATTTATGTGGATAATCACCCCAGTGGTTCGAATGATAAGTTATCACGTTTATTATTTGCATATAGAAAGGTCCTTTGCAGATTCTATGGCTTCTCACAATTCAGCTTGATGCTTGAGAAGAAGGTGAACAGTTTCTGGATTTAATTAGAGAGCACTAGAGAGGTAAATTTATAAGGGGCAGAGCATCAAGAGCAGGTCATGTATTGAAGCTAATAGAAAAGGGAGGAAGATGTTTGTTCTCCAAAATGGGTAAGTACAATACAGACACAGTGATCACCCAAGGCTTGAATGGAAGCAGTGACTATGTTCCAGCCTATGTGCATATGGCTGCGGTTGCTGGAAGAATTTTGTAGATAGTACATTACAGTGTCAGTGGGACCCGCACTCATGAGGGGAATTCATGAAAAGGCTGTGAGTCTCTGCATATCTTCTCAATTAGACACAAATATATTGTATTCACGCTATATTCTAAAAGGGTCCTTGAAAACATCAGGGATATTACTCTTAGACTAGGATATGCATGTTTCTATAGAAATGCTATTTCAAATTTATTTTCAGCAAATTTCAAGAAACATTAACCTGTTCAATCACTGATATAGCACATCCCAGAAGTATGGCTTTTATGATGCTGTGTACTCAGCTTTAGAGTGTGACTTTATTTTCTCCTCTTTTCAATTTCTTTCCCAATAAGTCCTTGTTATAAAGACACCAGAATGTGAGTATTTAAGTTCGACTCCAGTATTAGTTGAGAGCTTATGTTTATAGAGAAGCTTGAATTTGTAGGTGGTAACTGACTGTAGAGGCATTAGGCTGTGGTAGTTTCTAGGGAGAACTGTTATGTTTCAAGTTGAGCTCAAATTCAATAAAATAAGAGAAGAAGCTCACCAGCATTTTAACTCATCTTTTGAAGATGCAAGATTATGTGGTACTTGTTGGTGAGGAACTGTCATTCTGGGGCTCCTGATTTATGATGTCACACAATTGTGCACATGCACATGCACACTCACACCTATACATGTGTACGCACTCATTCACACAATCAGGTGCACACGTGTGTGTACACACACATTGGATCTTTGGACCAGTGGCATGTAGTGGTTTGACAGAATCTGGTGTGATATCTTTACAAATATTTTCTACTGTGAGAGTGACTTGCGTGTGACTTTGTTGGGAAAAGAACCGAGTGTCGGAGACTGGGACCAGTGGTAAAGGGGCTTGGACCAAAGCTCTGAATTCTGACCACAGCAGTTTGTCTTGGAGCTACAGGCAAGAAGTCCGAATCATCAATAGGAATCTTTTCTTCATCCATTTAAAATGGAATTTCTTGTCTTTCAAGAACATATATTCACCAGCATTCCAACTAATAGGTTGCTTGATGACATTTTAGTACAGGTGTATCATGTATTTTGTTCATATGTTCCCCCATTGCTACCTCCCCCACTGCTCCCTTTCTCCCCATAAAATAGTTTTCCTTTATTTTTTATATCATCTTTATTTTAAATATTCCATTTATAGGAGGAGCATGCTATGTTTGTGTTTCATTTTATCTTTCTTGCTGACCCTTAGTTGTCCTTCCTCCTCTTTAGACTCCTTCTTCCTCTCAGTAGTCCCACATTTACTTTCATGTAGAGTATGCATGTACACACACACACACACACACACACACACACACATACACACACGCCCACAAATGAGAAAATATGTTTTTCCCTCTGAGTCTGGCTTACTTTGCTCTATGTGATGGTTTCTCATTCTATCCATTTTCTTGAAAGTGACATAACTTCATTCCTCTTGCTTGTTTGATTTTTATACGTTTGTTTATTACTTCTTGTTACATCTCAATCAATGAATCCTCCTCCCCTCCCAGTCCCAATCTCCCACCTTCTAGCCCCTCTCCCACCTATCCTGCTGCACCAGTGTGGGGAACCCCCACATATCACCCTCTCTCAGTACATCAGTCACATGAGGGCTAAGAGCTTTCTCTTGCCCTGGGTCCTGACAAGATCATTATTGCTTCATTCCTTTTTATGGGAGAATGATACTCCATTTTATATATGTACCACATTTTATTTATCAGTTCATCTGTTGGTGGGCGTCTAGCCTGGGTCCCTACCTTGAGTAGTGTGAACAGTGCAGTGGTGAACATGGGTGTACAGGTATGCCTGTGGTATGCTGACTTGGATTCTTTGGGGTATACCTACAGGATTGGTCTAGCTAGGTCACAAGATACATGTCTATTTTCTTTTTCTGGGGGAAGTTGTGCAGATTTCCATAGTGGTTAAATTAGTTTACACAAATGTAACTCCCCCTTGGCAGTGAATAAAGTTTTTTTTCCTTTTTGTTCTCATTAGCATTTTTTCTTGATAGTAGCCATTCTGACTGGGGAAGATGGAAGTTCAATGTTGTTTTTATTTCCATTGTATTGCACAAAGATAAGCTTATTACAGTATAGAAATCAGCTTGATAAAGTGCTGGATTGACTAAGGATATAGGACAGATAATGGTTGCTCTTCAATATTATGATTTTGTCTACATACAGTATGTAGCTACAGAGATCTCAGTCTCGAGGACCATAGCATTGAGATACCTGTATAACTAAATGTGCCCCTGCTGTACACATCCCTATTGCTGTATTGATAAGGATCATTGTGAGAAATCTACAAAAGGCCTAGCCTTTTGAATGAGAGGCGGCTGTGAATATGAGCTTTAGAATAACTTCTCAAAGACAGACTTTTACCTTCTAGAGGGAGGATTTTCCTGTGTAGTGTCTCTAGCAGCAAGCTCTCAGAGAATTGGCCCCCTAGAAAAAGTGTTCAGAAGTCTATGGCTGTATTGGCCTCTGTAACTTCTATATAGAACAAGTGCATCAGACTGGCTCCTACATGGCCACTGTGTGGCTGTGGTTGGCTAAGGAAGTTAGTGGCAGTGGTAAGTAACTGGTGACGTGCAGTCACTGCTTCAACAGAAGATAACCTCTCCTTTTCTTCTTTTTATTGAAAATAGATTTTCCCCCCTCATGTAATATGGTTTCCCTTCCTTCTACTCCTCTCAGTTCCTCCACACCTCCCATCCTATCAGGATCCACTCCATTTCTGTTTGTCATTAGAAAAAAAAAGAGGCCTTTAAGGGATAATAATAAGATATAATACTATAAAACAAAAATTAACACACTGGAGTTGGACAAAAACCATCACTACCACCACCAAACCAAACCCAAAACAAGCAAAAAAAACAGAAGAAAAAGAGCCTAAGAAAAGGCATATCTTTTCTTAGACACAATCATCACACACTCAAGAATACCATAAAAACACTAAACTGGAAGCTATTGTATGCATGCATGTAGAGGACCTGGTGCTGACCTGTGCAGTCATGTACATGCTGCTTCAGGCTCTGTGAGTTCATATGAGCTTTGCTCATGTTGATTTAGAGGGCCTTGTTTTCTTGGTGTCCTCCATCCCTCTCTGGCTCTTGCACTCTTTCTGCTTCCTCTCCCACAGGGTTCCCTGTTGAGGGAAGGTCTAATATTGTTTCTGATACTTTGAATTCAATGCTAAGATCTGGTTACTGCCCTTTCTGAGGCATTCTCTTGATTGGTTAATAAAAGTCGCTTATCGCCAATTAGCTGGGCAGAAAGAGTATAGGAAGGCGGGACTTCCTCAGATCAGCACTGGAACTCAGCACACACCCAGACTCTCTCCCTTTCTGCCGGGAGACACAGAAGGAGACAGATGACTGGAGAATTGCTGGAAGGTACTCGCAGGTACATGGTGGTTTGGAATTAGGTGATCCGATCCGGGTTAACTTAGAGTAGCTAATTGAGAGTCTGCCCAGCTAAGGGCTAAGTGTTAAAATATTTAAAGGTCTTGGTATGTTTAATTATTGGGGAAAAGACTGCAGCGGCTTATAGGCCCTCAGTCCAAGCAGTCCCGGGCTGTTGGATTCCCAGGCTCCCGTTGAGCCCAGGCGAATCTCCTGCCAAGCCACTGGTAATTCTACCGGCCTAATATAACAACTTATATTAATTAACAGAGTTTAGGTTATAGGTGGTGTAGGCCATCTTTGGTCCCGGGGCTCTTTCTCCAGGATAAGTTAGGCAGCCGGTTAAGGCACTCGGGCCAGGCCACCTGCTCCTCTTCCAAGCCGCTGGCTACTCTGCTAGCCTAATATTACAGTTTATACTTACAAATAACTACATTAATTAATTAATTTGCAGTTTTCAGGTGGCCACGTTGGGCGCCATTTGTAAAAAAAATGGCTAATTAAATTATTTACCAGTATTTATATTATATTTAATTGGTTCGGCGGCTAATCCTTAACCAGACATTATAAATGAGCACACAGACGCCACATGGATTTTAACAAGCCTTGGCCTGAGTTGTGCAATCCTGGCCCAACTAAGCTAGCTCTTAAGTCTATTACCCAAATATGACCCCATATATACATATGTCCCCTTGGACTGCCATTCTTCATAATATGCCGATATTCCTGGGCATGTGGATTGAGGTTCCTTTTTCCAACCCATGGTGTGTGCCTCCTTCCTGCTGCTCCTGGCTGGAATGCCTGAATCCTCTTCCTAAAGCACAGGCTTCCTGTTCTAATCTCAGGAAGTCCCACCTTTTCTGTCTTTGCCCAATCTCAGGCCTTGGCATTTTATTTAACCAATCAGAGTCAATGTAAGTAACAGACAGCAAACAGGACCAATTAACATTTAGATGCTTAACACTACGCCAACAGTTCCCTAAGCCCCAAGGGGAGGTATTTGATGGAGACATCCCATTTATGGCTGAGTGTTCCAAGATGTCACATTTTGTATCCTGTCAGGATATAGGTCTCTGTATTTGTTCCTGTCTGCTGCAGGAGGAAGGTGCTCTGATGACAGCTGAGCAAGACACTGATCTGCTTCCCTGGCTGGAGTGCGGGCTAACCCTTCCTAACACAGCTGATTCACAGTTGGTTTAGTGTTTCAGTAAGGTGGGAAAGTGTCCCCATTTCTCATGAATCTTCTTTAAAGTAGGGATTCTCAACCCCAGCTAGGCAATTCTAGAAGAATCCTTCCTTGTTGTGGAAGGCTGTCCTTTGTGTGTGGGGACATTTGACAGCACCCTAGCTTCCATTGGCTAGATGCCAATCGTGTCCCCAACTTATGAAAATAAAATAATACCTCCTGGAGGTGGGAAGCAAGTCATCTCTGGTTGAAAACATCTGATATATTCCAACTACCAAAACTTTGGCATATATTCTGTGATCAAAGACTGTGAGGTATAGCAGAGTTTTAAACCTTCAGCCCAAATCTCAAAGATCATTTGTAATGCTTGGCAGAACCTGGAATCACATGAAGACAAGAGAAGTGCTTTGCCGCTTTTGAGATTTCTCCCCTGAGTGTGGTGAAGGGGACAGTTCATATTGTTTTAATATTTTATTCGTCCATTGGTTTATTGGTTGATTCGAGTTGCTCCATTGCTCCATCTTTCAGCTATTGTGGATAATGTTTTTTAAGAATATGAGTATTTAATGAAATCTTGAGACCTTGCTTTCAAGGCTTCTGGCTATGTATCTAGCGATGTGTCTCCCATCATGTGGAAGTTCTCTCTTCAACTTTTGGACAGTAATTATAATTTTCAATAGTGGCGCAGCATTTTGTGCTCAAGAGTTCCAGTCTCCACACATTATTTCCAACACACTTTATCTTCTGTTTTTTTTTTTTTTTTTGATTGTAGTCATCCTAAGGTGTGGCGGGATGATTTCTCACTATTGTTTTGATTTATGCTTTCTTAAATATTAATGATATTGGAACACTTTTTAGGTACTTGTTTGTCACATGTGTGTTGATGGAATGTTTATTCATGTCTTTTGTCTATTTTAAAAATTACTTTGGTTTTACTGTTTTGATTGACGGTGATAGATGCTCTTGCTGTTCAAAATTTTAAGCATCTTGTGGTTTGGGAAAATGTATGAATCATCAGGAAGAAGAAGGGGTCTGTTAATATAGACTGTACTAAAGATGAGAACATGATAAGAGGAAAAGTTTCACAACAGTGCCATAGGAATTGGCATGAAACCTTGATTGACTGGCCCTTCACAGAGACTCTCTCCCTTTCTCTCATTCTCCTTAAAGTTCCTTTTGTGTGGAGCAAGGCTCAGATCCTGGCACTTAAAATGTATCCTTGATTTTCTTGAGATACAATGAGGTCTTGAGAAGGTAGAAACTTGGGCCCTTCAAGCCATTTACTTATTGCCCATCTGTTCTTCAAGGAGCCAGAGCAGAAGGACTCATTAGAATCATTCTTCACAGAGGCCTTTTCAATGAGGAACAAACATAGAAACAGGTTAATTAAGAGCAGATCTTGCTAAACAAAGGTAATCACTCCTTTGATTATAATTACTGATTTCATGGCAAGACTAGAATGAGAGAAGAGACCTTAATTTAGGTGGCAGCTTGACATTATGCCACCCCATTATGTTCCTCAGAGGCAAGAGATTGGAAGAACAAGTGAATTTAAATCTCCCAAAGGTGAGTTCATTCCCAGAGAAGGACAAGCAATGGTGGCCTCTTGGTGAGAAATGACGGGTGAGTGGCAGGAGTGTTTGGGGTGGGCATTTGGTTTATTCTATTTAGTGGTTTTTATTAACCCAAACTCATAACTACTCTCCCACCTGGCTGTGAACTTGGCAGAGACACTGCCCATCTTCTTGACCTTGAATTTTTGACACACACACTTGACTTTCAAACAGTTCTTGAAAGTCTGGCCAAGGTGGCATGATTAGGTTGAGGTCAAGGTCATAAGCACCTGCTAGCTCCGTGCAAAACTGGAGCACAGCCAAGTTAGACTTTCCACCTTTCTGACACTGCTCTCTCTTCCACAGGAGCTGAGCTGGTAATTACAGAAGAGGCTCCAATACATGCCCCCTCACACCTTCCTTCCTCACTTCTTTTTTTCTTTCTACTCTTGAGCGCTGAGAAACAAACACGGATGTCATGACATAGACTCCAGCTTAGCACATCGGGTGTTACAGTCTTTCGTCCTCTCTGTCTCTGTTAAGTCAGTTTTTTCAGGTCTGTGGCTCCTAGGGGCTGCCCTTTGTCACTCACACACATAACAAGTATGTCTGGAAGTTTGAAGCCAACAAAAAGTCCCAGCAGAGATGAAACACCTTCTCTTTGGCCAACTGGAATCTGAATTTGAAGGGCCTCAGCTTCTTTTTCCTCAGAGGAACCAAACATTCTTTTAAGTAATTGGGGAAAACCATTATTAAAGGGGAAAATTGTCTGTCATCAGTAGTATAAGGCATCTGAAAAATGGTTAATATAAGAGAAATGCAGATGGCATATATTATCAACAGAGAAGATATTTGCATTAAGGAGGCAAAATTTTATTTGGAGGAAAATAGAAAAACAACAATGAAAACCACAAGCAAAGCCTTAGATATAATGACTTATGAAACTCTGAAGGGCTATACTGTATTAACATACCCAGCCTGTCTGTGCTATTGAAAATTCATGGAAAGTGGATTATGAAATGTTCAAAAGGAAGGGAGGGCTAGGTGATAACAAAGATTGAGAAATGCTATTAAATTCATATCCTTCATCAAAATTCAGGACTGGGGAAGAGCTCAACAGTAGAGTGCCTGTTAGCATATGTTAGTCCCCGAGTTCAACATTATGCATTAGAGTTTTGATGTGTTTATTGGGTGTGTTTGGCACATTAAGTCCTTGACATCTTCTCTGCATTTCCTTGTTCCCACCCAGACCTCTGAGTAGCTGGTAGACCATTTTCTTACTTTATATACTATATTTCACATAAAAGACTTCATACATAATTGAGATCTTGCAGCATTTTATTACTTATTCTTTGTGTCTTATTTAGCTCAGCATGATGTCAGACCCATGGTTCCTGAACTAACCCAAAATCTGAATAAAATCATATGGAATGATACGTTAATAATATTAAAGCCAGGTGAGATTGGGATGCTATTTCAAAAACAAACATGGGCAGGCTGATTTTCCTTTCTCTGTCTCTCCTATGCAAAGAATGTTTTATTTTCCTTTGTTGGATGTAGATGGATGCTTCTGTCCTTTCTGTTTGCTTGGTGATATTTGCTTAGGAAATTATGGTCTGTCTCAGTCACCTAATTCTCTGAACTGCTTTTGTCAAGGATATAGAAGTGTTCTCTTCCCCAAACTCTGGTCTGGAAGAGACTGGGTTGTGAAAGTGGTTGTTGATGCTGCAAATACTTTAGGATGAGAAGTAGATTTTATTTTCCACATTGCTTCAAATGCACAGATGAGGCTTTATTATCAATGCTACAGATTTTATCCAGGATATTTTTAAATAATCTAAGCAAATCTTTAGTGGACATCAGTGCTATGTCCACAGCAGTGTGTACTATTCTTTACCATTTTAGGTCAGGTTTTCAGAAAAGGTAAAATACTCAGCAGATTTGAATAATGAGGCTGAGTTTGAGTTATTACCTCAGTTCACTATGTACTATGTCAGTAACAAAGTTATAGCTTTCTCTGGTTTGGGGTTAGAAGCAAGACATCTCACTGAAGTTCTGTTTAGCTGGGATGACAATCCAGGTGACTGTCACTGGGTTCCTACCATCAGCAGGCATTCAAATTCATTTCTGGAGGGAATTCAATGAAGATAAACTTCCTGGTCCTAGTAACTAGAAAATGATGTTAGCCACCTAAGGATAAAAAGATAAAGATGAAAGATAGATAAAGATAAAAAGATACATAGAACCAAGGAACTCAAAAGCTCATTTGCCCTTATCAGATTCATGTAGTTGAGATATTGACCCAATGCAGACAAAATTTCCTGATCAAGGAGAAAGAGTGCTGCCTGGAGTTAAAGGGACAGTGACCCACATTCTGGGTCTGTAAGCAGTGGCAACTGGCTGGGGCCTGGTGCTCCTCAGGTGTGGCTGTGAGCATGCCTGCCACACTGGGCAGTGCTCAGGCTTTGTAGAGAAAAGAAAACAGTTCAGGGATTATACAAAAACCAATGATGATCTTGCTGGACTCCAGGTGGCACCTCTGTACTGTTTTGTCCCACAACATTCTACTGGGGGAAGCTGGTGGTATATGACACATTTCATATGCACAGTTTAATGGAATCCATGCATATTTCTGTAGGAAGAAAATAGCTAATAAAATGATGTAACCAGTATTTATATTATCTTTAATTGGTCGGCGGTGTTAATACTTAACCTGCCATTATAAATGAAAACACACAGACACCAGGTGGATTTTAACAAGCCTAGGCCTGGGTTGTGCAATCCTAGCCCATCTAAGCTAGCTCATAATTCTATTACCCAAATATAACCCCATATATACATATGTCCCTTTGGACTATTATTCTTCATGCTAAGCCAATGTTCCAGGCCACTTGGAAGGATCTTCTTTAATCTACCCCATGGTGTGTCTTCCTTGTTTGCTCCCGGCAACCTTCTTCTTCCCAAGATGCTCTCTGTCTCTCAAAAACCCCATGCATCTTAGTTCTGCCTACCTCTGTCTTTGCCCAATTTTCAGGCCTCAGCATTTATTTAACCAATCAGAGTCAATTAAGTAATAGACAGCAAACAGGACCAATCAACATTTAGAATGCTTAACACCACCCCATCATATTTTTGTTTCTAGTTTTTCTTGCCTCTAAATTGTCAACACAATATCCATTTAGGCATATGAATATGTTTTAAAATTTATTAAGATTCATTATCTAACATGAAAAAAAAAAAGCTGTAAAAGCTTCAGGGCCTAAGGAGATGGCTCAGTGGTTAAATTGGCTTGTCATGCCAACAAGAAGATCAACTGGTGTTTGGACTTCCAGTACCCATGTAAATGTCCAGTAGGCGTGGTGGCTTACCTGCAATTCCAGCTCTGGTAGGTGGAAACGGGATTCCCAGACCTGGTTATTGTGACTACTCCTATATATGAGCTCTGGATTTGAGTCCCATATATGAGACTCTGCATCAAAGAATAAGGTAGAAGAGAGACTGAACAAGATTCCCAACAACAACTTCAGACCTACCTATCACCTGTACGCACATGCATGTGTGCCCATACATTTGGAAACATACAACACACACCATATACATACACATGAAAGAAGAAGGAAAATTATTTTTGACTTACTTAGCAAATATCTTTAAATATATAGGAAAACAACTAATTGAAACCAAAGGAGAAGCTATAAGACTGAACTAAAGCACATATACACACAGGAACAGGTCATCATACAATGGAATAACAATCAGATATCTCCTTACAGAAGACTCCTGAAACTTGTCAAGAGTAATGAAACCTTCCTGGTTTTGGGATAAATTAGTGTTCCTGACACCATGCCAGTTTTCCTCCCCCCTCCTCCCCCTAGTACTAACTTCAAGAAGGAAAGTACTCTTTGTTAACTGGCTAACTAAGTCTATTTTGTATGTATGTCATACCTGTAGTATCCATCTCTAGCCTTTGATTTTTGAGATAGACCATCCAATTCTGTCTCACTGTAGAAGTGATAGGCCATAGTGGAAGGCTGTTGGTATTTGCTGTAGGGACCTGGGGTAAGGGATAAAGGGAGGAAATGACCTGTCCAGTTGCTGCAGGCTTGATTCTTCACCACACCCCAGCTTGTAAGCAAGCCGTGATACATGATGCATATGTATTCACAAAGCACTGCATGAGGAGGCTCCAGGACAGACATTAATAAATGTGGCTCACTTGAACTTGCTTCTGAAAAGCTAGAAGCAAAGATTGCCTTAACTGACTGCCTACAAGCCTGGGAGCCCCTGCCTACCCTTCATACGGTGGCTCAGTCACTTTGTGATGCCTATCAGCTGAGGTAGCTGAAGGCTGCCACAGCATAGAAGGGCCTGGTCAGGGATGTCTATCCTGGAAGAGAATACTGTGCACTTGGCCATAATGGCCCAATTGTAATGGGGGATTCTGGAGACAGGAATCCAGAAACTGAGCACCAAGTGGCTGTGCATGACTAGATGTTGGAGTTTGGATGGCTCACTTGGTTTCTTCATATTTCATTGTCTCTGACTGAAGAGAACTAAATGACTTCTACCCTTTTTCCTACCTTCTCCTCATACTTTGTCCTAACATTATTTGATTTGACTCTTTTGCACTCTATTTTTAGCTTTTAAAAAGTTTTATACACAAATACCATATTTACATCATTTCTACACCTCCATTTTCTCCTTCCAAGTCCTTTCAAGTCTTTCCACATCCAACCTAGCAAGATATCCCTAGTGTTGCCAGAGTGGTACTTATGTCTTGGGGGTAACCAATGGTCATATAATTGGTCTTAATGCCTGCCTGATAGATATAATTCATGCTTGGTACTGTAAACCTAAGCAACTACTCATGACTGAACTGCTAGTTTCCTAAATTAGTGTTCTAAATATTTATCCTTATACTGTTTGCATTCTTTCTGCTGCTCCATGTGTTTATAGGAATTCACATACTTATTTTACTATGTGATACTTTTGGATATATTCTGCTGAGCAATACTTACTCTCATAGACAACTGACTTATTTTTAATTTTCCTATGTTATTTGTAATAATCTACATTCTTCCAATGTCTCTGGATTAGCACACTATTTTTATAGATACTCTGTTGGTTCTTTGGAAGGGAATATTTATTTAGCAGACCTCCTAATAAAGCCCCTTAAAAATAAGAATAATAAGAAAAATCAAATTCACCTCTACTATAATTGAATTTCTCCAACATTTTTTAACCATCATTATATGGAATTGAATACTATAAAACCTTCTGAATTTTAGCTATGCTGCAGTTAAACCAATGGACTAAAACCTAGTTTGAATTATAGCCATGAAACTTCATTATTATAGAAATAATTCCAGCATAAATGGCATAAAAAGATGATTTTTAAACTTAGCTCCCTCTATCCCTCCTCAGATGGCTCTTATGGAAGTTCAAAACTGAACTGGAATGAATAAAACATATTATTGAATCTCTTATTCCTATGCTCAAACCGGTATTGATTAAAAATGTTTAACTTCATAGGTTGATATGCTCAGGCTTTCTGGTGGCCTTTTGGTCTGAGTTTTTGCTCTAGTCTTGGTTATCAGTATAACTGATATGTCAGGCATAAATATATGTCATCTCCCTTGGTCCTTCTTTAAAATGGCCGCAGAGAAAGTCAAGTTCTGTTAAGTATTTTAGCCACTCTCTATGCGTTCTGAGAGATCTATGAGTGAATTTTGTGTTTGTGTTTGTTTTGTGGGGATTTAATCCAGGAACTTACCCCTACCAGGCAATCACTCTACCACAGAGCTAGAGCTAGCCTCCTTATATTTTTAAAGTTAAAATTATTTTAGGTTAAAAATGTGTGTTCATGTGTGTTCGTGTTCGTGTGTGTGTGTGTGTGTGTGTGTGTGTGTGTGTGTGTGTGTGTGTACAGGCCAGAGATAACTTTCAGAAGTTCTCTCCTTCTACCTCATGTGTCCTGGAGACCAAACTCAGGTTACCAGCCTTGGCAGCTGGCACCTTTATTCTCTAGGACATCTTACTGGCCCTGATAATTTCTAATTTTTGAATCAGGATTTATTTTCAAAACTGTCTTCCTATGTAGCTTTGTCCTAAACTTATTCTGTAGACCAGGCTGGCCTCAGAGCCACAGGGATCTGCCTGTTTCTACTTCCTGAGTGCCTGGATTAAAGGCACACACTCACATAAGTGGCTCTTGAGACAGGGTTGGCCTGGAGCTCATTCTGAAGTCTAGGTAGGCTGGGACCTTGTGATCTTGTAATCGTTGTGATATAACATCCTGTGTAGTTGGATTATGTGTCCATTCCAACTAGGTACTGGTGAGGTTTAATTACATAAAAGGAGAACATGTTTGAATCATGTGTTATAAAGCTGCCCACAAAGAGGGTGTATTTGCCGTGAGGACAGATGGAAGAAACATTAGGAGAAAGGTACCTGCTGCTTCAAACTGCTGGGAGTATGAGGTCTAATACACTATCCTTCATTTGTTGGAAATTCTCAATCTCACAATAAGCTGTTTCCTGTAGTATGTACTTAGTGTTGATGATGAGTATTGTATAAGTCTAGTTAGATACATAACCCTATGGGTGCCCACAATAAACTCTCATTTTTTTAACTAGTTACCTTAGCTCAAGTTTAGCACCTAGATTAGGGAAACTGTGTGTATGTGTGTGTGTGTGTGTGTGTGTGTGTGTGTGTGTGTGTGCACGTGTGCATGTATTATATGTGTATGTGCAGACTAGAGCCAATCAATCAATTTTGGTGTCTTCTTCAATCACTCCATCATCTTTTTCTCTATTTCATTTTTTTTGAGACAGGATCTTATATAGAACCCAGATCTTGCCCTTCTTGCTTCTGCCCTCTCAGTGCAGGACTTAGAAATGTACATGTTGACTGGAGGATTACAGCCACCAGACACAGAAATGGAGCACTTCCCGCAGGGGGAGACTGCACTCCCTCTGTATGGGATCCTTTCAGGACTCCAGCTGGCGGATTGAAACTCCAAACATAGGACCTCCAGAGTCCACATCGTCTGTGCAGGGGCTAGGTTTGGACACCTAGGAGCATACTAGCAGAGCCACTACACGGTAAGACTGAGGGACTCTCCCTGGGATACTCAGTATGGCAGCTTCTGGCTGATCGGTAACAGTGGGATCTAGCTGGCAGGCACCGAGTCTCCCATAGCCCAAGCACACTGTGGGCAGGATACAGAACACAATATGGAACTCCCTACCATCCCACCCCCCGCCTGACTACAGGGGGTCTGGTGGAAGCACCTTCCAGGCAGGCAGCTTTGGAACACTGTGATACATGCAGGGACTCAGTGAATGATCTCCATATTGGATCTCCCGGCTCCATCCCTCTGCCTGGCCGCTAAGTTGCCCCCCCCACCCCCACTGTACAGCAGGGCACAGAAACAGCTACAGCTCTGGTTCACAGAGTTTCAAACTGGGAGGCACAGACTGGCTCTAAGATTCCTCTGAAAGTTGATTGAGAGGACCATAGCCACAGCCCTGGCAACTAGCTACAGGGGGTCTGGTGGAAGCACCTGCAAACACAGGCAGACTGCTCTGGAGCTCTTCAATTCAGGTAAGGAAAAGGCACTGAGATTCAATGAGTGAATTCCACACTGGAACTCTCTGCCCATGCTCACTTCAGCAGGGAACTCAGCCTACAGCCTCGGTCTAGTATATTCAGATCTCCACCCAGAGCAGGGAAACAGTCCTGGACTGGGGTGTGCTACCTGGTAGCACCTGACAACAGAGCTTCTGGCAGAGAGGCACCCTCCTTCCGCTCCTCCTCCCAGTCCAAGTACTGGAGAAGCTTTGTGAACTCACTGCCCACACCCACTTTGGGAGGGCTCTCAGTCTACTGCCCCAGTTTAGAGCAGCTAGATCTCAGCAGTAAAGCAGTTCTGAACTATTGCATGCTACCTGAGCAGGTAGATTATTCTGACCCAAAGAACCTCTGACTAAGAGGCTCAGGGTGATCCTGAACACCCCCTTCCCCCCATGGAGAAGATCATGGAAGGACCACAACCACAGTCTTGATATCCTTGCTACAGGGAAACTGCCAGAAGCTATGTAGGTGCAGGCTAGCTACACTGGAGCACAGTGATTCTGGCAGGGAAAAGGCAGCTGAGCATCCCTGAATCCAAACACTGTGGAGAGGGTATGAATTCCATATCAGATCTCCCTGACTGCACCTGTCTTGTCCCTCAGCTGAATACCCAGGCTACAATACAGAGAGTTCTGACTCAGGAGCAGTGAAACAATTCTGGACCATTGCTTATTGCTTGGGTGACATGTGCTGTACCAGATCACAGTGCTTCTGGCTATTAGATGCACATTGAACCTGAGAACCCCTTGAGAGCAGCTTGGGAGGACCATGATCACAATCCTCACACATAAGCTGCAGGGGAGCTACAGCTCCAGCCAACAGTCTGTGGCCTGACAACCTGCACTATCATCACTACAAAGACCAGTTGGATCTCAGGAACCTGCAGGAACACATCCCACCACAACCTCTTACCTGAGTCCCCAATTGGGACACAACAGGAAGGGGTGAGCTCTGGGAGACACACTGGGAACCACACTCCACACAAGGCCCCATCCAGCCTGTGGAGAGCTACAGATCACCAGTTATATGGTCTCTACACCAAAGTGCCCTTCTTGGCACCAAGCCCAGAAGGCACCAGGAACAAACAGCTAAGAACAACCGGATGGCTAAAGGTCAGCAAAAGAACAGATCTGACAAAAGTCAGGGAAATATGACTCCAACGAAATGCAGCTAGTACAGCAAGCTCTGACCATCCCACCACAGCAAAAACACATGAAAATGATGACAAATCTATACTTTGGAAAGTGATGGAGTCCTTACAAGAAGAAATTAAATCTCTGAAGGAATTCAAAGGTTCCTCAATTTTACAAAGGAAAGCAATGGATAATACCATTAGAGATCTCCAAGCCAAAGTTGCTCAACATGAATGGGAAAGAGACAATGCAATGAAAGATTTAAAAGATTTGAAAGATTTGCAGACAAAGACAAGCAAATTGGAGCAGGAAATGTGTCAAAAACAAATAAAATTGTTCAAGATTTGAAATTGGAAGTGGAAGCAACAAAGAAAACACCATCAGAGGTAATTCTGGAGGTGAAAAATCAAGGGAAGAGAACAGGAACTACAGACATGAGTATCAAAAATAGGATATAAGAGATGGAAGACAGAATCTCAGGCATGGAAGATTCCACTGAAGAAATCAGTGCAACAACCAAAGAAAATGAGAAAGCCAAAAAAACTCTCACCCATAACATCCAAGAAATCAAGGACTGTAACCGATCTTTTAAATTATTATTTAACATTTATTTATTTATTGCTAAATTCACTTATAACAAACACCAACAATTTCTTAACTATTAATCCTATAAACTCTTACAACCCCTTTAACCTATCCACTAAACCTATTGATAATTATTTTTCTAACCTTTTAGAATGATACAGTCTCTGGGGCAGGTCCTCAGTCGTCAGGAACACAGTCTTTGTTGTAGATTCTTTAACGCACTTAGCAGTCCTTTTTCTGGATCTCTCAGATGCAGGTTCGTCAGGGTAAGTTGGTTATTGCAGTCTCACCTTAAATAAGGCTTCATGCTTTCTTCTCTGTGGGAGACCCCAGCTGTCTGCAGGCCAACTTACTTCTTTTGAATCAGGAACTCAGCTGCTCTGCCTCAGTCCTTAAAGCCAGGCACAGTTTCCTTTAGGCCACTGTTTGGACAGATCAAACCCCTCTAGGCAAAAGCTGAGCCACAGGGTTTAGTCCTTGGCCTTTTGGTGTCTTGCTCAGGCTTTCTTTGCTCGCCAGCTTCTTTCTGCTTCAGGGAAATCTGGCCATCAAATGATGGCCAGCACTTTTTTCAGCAGGACTCTTGGAGCTCTCTAGCATCAGGGGCCTCTTCTCCTTCTGGGCTCCATGCACTGTCCTTAAATAGGAGGAACTCTGTTTCAGCTTCATTTGGGCTCCACCCACTTAGCAGCTGAAAACAATGTCAGGCCAGATACTTTGTTTCTTCAAGTCCATTAAGTCTTTCCTGTTTTCCTGACTTCAACCTTGTTTTTCAGTCTATTAAGTCTCCTGTTTGTTTCCTGTTTTTAGTCCACATGCTGATAATGCTCTTCATGCCCCGAATTAAGAGACAGTATCAGAAACCCCTATATATTTTCTAAATCTAATTTAATTTATCTAACTCCCTACAAAGGACTCAATGAAAAGACAGAGCCTAAGAATTATTGGCATAGAAGAAAGAGAAGACTCCTGACTTCAAGGTCCAGGAAACATCTTCAACAAAATCACAGAAGAAAACTTCCCAAACCTAAGAAAGAGATGCCAGTAAAATTCCAAGAGGCTTACAGAACTCCAAACAGATTAGACCAGAAAAGAAATTCCTCTCACCACATAAGAATTGAAATTCCAAATGTACAGAACAAAGAAAGAATATTAAAAGCGGTAAGAGAAAAAGGTCAAGTAACATATAATGGCAGACCCATCAGAATTACACCTGACTTCTCCTCAGAAACTTTAAAAGCCAGAAGGGGCTGGGTAGACATCCTACAAGCTCTAAGAAAACATAGGTGCCCAGCCAGACTACTATATCCAGCAAGGCTCTCTATCAACATAGATGGAGAAAACAAGATATTCCATGACAAAATTAAATTTAAACAGTATCTACCCACAAATCCAGCCCTACAGAAGATCCTAGAAGGAAAATTCTAACCCAGTGAAGATAACTACACCCAAGAAAACAGAGGAAGCAAAAAACTCCACTGCAGCTCAACCAAAAGAAACACACAACCATCATCTACATCAAAGTAACAGGAAATAACAACCATTAATATCCATCAACATCAATGGACCCAACTCCCCAGTAAAAAGGCACAGGCTCACAGAATAGATCTGCAAATAAGACCCAACATTTTGCTGTATATAAGAAATGCATCTCACTAACAAAGATAGATACTACCTCAGAGTAAAGGGCTGGGAAAGGGTTTCAAAGCAAATGGGCCCAGGAAGCAAGCTGGAGTAGCCATCCTAATATCAAATAAAATAGACTTTCAACTGAAGTTAATCAAAAAAGATAGGGAAGGGCACACTACATACTCATTAAAGGAAAAAATTCATCAAGGCAACATCTCAATATTGAATATGTATGCTCCAAATACAAGGGCACCCACTTTTGTAAAAGAAACTCTTCTAAAGCTTAAAACTCACATTGATCCCCATACATTAGTAGTGGAAAACATCAACACCCCACTCACAACAATGGACAAGTCACTGAGACAGAAACCAAACAGGGAAATAATGAGCCTAACAGAGATCATGAACCAAATGGACCTAACAGACATCTACAGAACATTTCACCCAAACAAAAGAGAATATACCTTCTTCTCAACACCCCATGGAACCTCCTCCAAAATCGACAATATAGTTGGTCACAAAGCAAGCCTAAACAGATATAAGAAAATTGAAATAATCCCTTGCATCTTATCAGACCACCATGGAATAAAGCTGGACTTCCACAACAACAGAAATAATAGAAAGCCTACACATTCATGGAAACTGAACAACTCTCTACTGAACGACCACTGGGTCAGGGAACAAATAAAGAAGGAAATCAAAGACTTCTTAAAATCTAATGAAAATGAAGGCAAAACATACCCAAACCTATGGGACACACTGAAAGGTGTACTACGAGGAAAGTTCATAGCACTAAATGCCTTCAAAAAGAAAATCGTGACAGCTCATATTAGCAAATTAACAGAAGAACTGGAAGAACTGGAAAAAAAAAAAGAAGCAAAAACTCCCAAGAGGAGCAGAAGGCAGGAAATCATTAAACTTAAGGCTGAAATTAACAACTTAGAAACGAAAAGAACAATACAAAGAATCAATGAAAGTAAGAGTTGGTTCTTTGAGAAAATAAATAAAATAGACAAATCCTTAGCCAAATTAACTAAAAGGCAGAGGAAAAAACCCAAATCAACAAAATCAGAAATGAAAAGGGAGAAATAACAACAGACATTGAGGAAATCCAGAGAATCTTTAGGTCCTACTTTAAAAATGTGTACTCCACCAAATTTGAAAACCTAAGCAAAATGGCCAATTTTCTTGATAGATTCCACTTATCAAAGTTAAGTCAAGATCAGGTTAACAGATTAAAGAGCCCTGTAACCCCCAAGGAAATAGAAATCGTCATTAAAAATCTTCCAACTAAAACAAGCCCAGAGCCAGATGGTTTCAGCACAGAATTCTACCAGACCTTCAAAGAAGAGTGAATACCAACACTCTTCAAATTCTTCCACAAAATAGAAACAAAAGGAACACTGCCAAACTCATTCTGTGAGGCCACAGTCACCCTAATTCCTAAACCACACAAGACCCAACAAAGAAAGAGAACTTCAGACCAATTTCCCTCATGAACATAGATGCAAAAATATTTAATAAAATACTGGCAAACCGAATCCAACAACACATCAAAAGTATTGTATACCATGATCAAGTAGGCTTCTTCCCAGGAATGCAGGTATGGTTCAATATATGAAAATCCATCAATGTAATTCTCCACATAAACAAGCTGAAAGAAAAAAAAACCCTACATGATTATATCTCTAGATGCTAAAAAAAAACACTTGACAAACCCAACACCCCTTCATGCTAAAAGTCCTGGAGAGAATGAGCATACAAGGACCATACCTAGAAATAATAAAGGCAATATACAGCAAGCCAGTCACCAGCATCAAATTAAATGGAGAAAAACTTAAAGCATTTTCTCCACTTTCGTCATATCTCTTCAACATAGTACTTGAAGTTCTTGCTAGAGCAATAAGACAACTAAAGGAGATCATGGGGATACAACTTGGAAACAAAGAAGTCAAATTTTCCTTATTTGCAGATGATATGATAGTATATATCAGCAACCCCAAAAATTCCACCAGAGAACTCTTACAGCTGATAAACACCTTCAGTAAGGTGGCTGGGTAAAAAAATTAATTAAAACAAATCAGAAGCCCTTTTTTATACAACAAATAAATGGGCTGAGAAAGAAATCAGGGAAACAACACCCTTCACAATAGCCACAAACAATATAAAATACCTGGGGGTAACTCTAACCAAGCAAGTGAAAGACCTGTATGACAAGAACCTCAAGTCCTTGAAGAAAAAAATCGAAAATGACATCAGAAGATGGAAAGATCTCTCATGCTCATGGATAGGTAGGATCAACATAATAAAAATGGCTATCCTGCCAAAAGCAATATACAGATTCAATGCAATTCCTATTAAAATACCACCACAATTCTTTATAGACCTGAAAAAAGCAATTCTCAACTTCATATGGTATAACAAAAAACCCAGAATAGCTAAATCAATCCTGTACAATAAAAAACATCTGGAGGTATCACCATCCCAGATTTCAAGCTGTGCTACAGAGCAATAGTAATAAAAAAAAGCATGGTACTGGTATAGAAACAGACCAGTGGATCAATGGAATTGAATTGAAGACCCGGAAATGTACCCACACACCTATAGTCACTTAATTTTTGACAAAGACGCCAAAACCGTACCATGGAAAAAGGACAGCATCTTCAACAAATGGTGGTGGTCTAACTGGATGTTGACATGTAAAAGAATGAAATTAGACCCACATTTATCACCCTGCACAAAACTTAAGTCCAAGTGGATCAAAGACCTTAACATAAGCCTGGTCACACTAAATCTATTAGAAGAGAAAGTGGGTAAAACCCTTGAACTCATAGGCACAGGTGACAACTTCCTGAACGGAACACCAACAGCTCAGGCTCTACGACCAACAATCAATAAATGGGACCTCATGAAACTGAAAATCTTCTGTAAGGCAAAAGACACTGTCATTTGAACAAAACGGTAGCCTACAAATTGGGAAAAGATCTTCACCAACCCCACCTCTGACAGAGGCCAATATCCAAAATTTACAAAGAACTCAAATGACAGCACATGCTGGTAAGGTCGTGGAGAAAGGGGAACTCTCCTTCATTGCTGGTGGGAGTGTAGGCTTTTACAACCACTATGGAGGTCAGTCTGGTGATATCTTAGAAAACTTGGAATAGCTTTACCTCAGGACCCAGCCATACCACTTCTGGGTACACATCCAAATGATTCCTCACTGAATCACAAGGAAGTTTCCTCATCTATGTTTATAGCAGGCTTATTTGTAATAGCTAGAAACTGGAAACAACCTAGATGTCCCTCAACCGAAGAATGGATTAAAATACTGTGGTACATCTACATGATGGAATACTACTCAGCTATCAGAAACAACGAAATCATGCAATTTGCAGCCAAATGGATGGAACTAGAAAAGCTCATCCTGAGTGAGCTAACCCAGACTCAGAAGGATGCACATGGCATCTATTCACTTTTAGTCAGATTTTAGGCATATAGTACAGGATAACTATACTATAACCAATGCACCAAAGGGAACATGAACATAGACTTTTTTCCTGTCAATGAGACACTTTTCCCTAGTCGTGCTGCCTTGTAGGCCCCCAGTGTATGAGGAGGCTCTTGGCTCTCATATGACTACTGAACTGGGGCGGGAGAGTGATATGTAGGGACACTCCACTCCAGAGGAGTGGGATGGAAGGGTTAGGGGGTAGAGGGTGGGAGGGTGGTATGGGGAGGGGTGAAAAGAGGGTGCTGTGATGGAGATTTAACCTGAAGTAATAAATAAACATAAAAAAGAAATGTACATTTTGTGTTTGGGTTTTATGTGGGCTACAGAGAGTCTGAACTCAAGCTTTCACATCAAGCATTTTGCCAGCAGAGCTATCTCTCCAGCCCCTGAAAACCCAATTATATGTGATGATGATGCCAACTTTAGGTCAGCCATCCTTAGTAAGGTCTTCCTGCAGCCCTTATTAACAGGTATTTTTAGCCAAGATATTGAAGAACACAGACTTAGTATGTTTGTAGTGTGTGGAAGGGGAAGACTTTTCCCTTGCTTAGGTTTCTATAAGGCTCTCTGTTACACTTCCCAACAGCTGATGGGGTAATCAGCGATGGAGGGCTGTCGTCTTGGGCTGGAGCTGGACAGCCTCTGTCCTGCTTGTACCTGTGGGTGTGGTCAAATTTCAACAGTTCAGTTCATATCTGGAATGTTCTCTGACTCCATATAGTCATTGTGCTAAGGGATGTTCAAACATAGGGCAAAGCAAGTTTTTTCCAGGTGTATCTGTGAAATTGTTCCTGCTAGGAATTACCATTTGGATCAGCTATCAAATAAAGAAAACGTGCCCTTACACATGCACATGGATCTCATCCAGAGACAAAGGACCTGGGTAGAACAAAAAGGCAGGGCTATGGGACATTTCCTCCACATAGTCTTCTGAGTCAATTCCTGTAATAAGTTATCCATCCATTTGTCTGTCCATCCATTTGCCCACCCATCCATCTATCTACCTACCCATCTATATATCCATCCATCTCCATCCATCCATCCATCCATCCATCCATCCATCCATCCAATACTTATGTTTTTCTGAAGAATCCTCTTATTCTGAAGGTTCATGATACTTTCATCCTTACAGCATGCTGTCCTAGGGTTTTAGCTCTCTCTCTCTCCCTTCCCCCTTCTCTCTCTTCTTCTGACTCTCTCCTCCTTGTCTCTCTGACCAGGGTTTTAGTTCTTCTTCTCCTCCACCATCCTCCACCATATTTGCTCTGAGATGCCACTGGACCAACATTTGTTGAATTGACAGTCATATTTGACTTAGTATAGTTTACTTTATGCTGTTCCTAAAGACAAATAAAACTTTTTAAAAAATAATTAGTGAAACAGCTGTTTTACCTTCTTATGAGTCCACACAGAGGTGACAAAATAAATTATTCTTGTTAGAGAACATGGCAGTTAAGATAACTTAGCAGCAATGTTGGGAGAAAGCAGGTGCCACATAACCTAGGAGCTGTTCCTGGGTCAGGATGAGGCATCCTGAGCAGCTTAGTTCTGGTGAGTCCACACTTGCTAGAGTCTACCCACTTTAGGCCCTTGTGTGGAAATTGCAGAGATGAACAGAAATGTGTAGTTGTGTAACAGGACACTGCTAACCGACACCACTGCTGGAGACCTGTTTCTTAATAGTCAACTATTGTCTTATTCCTTCCCAGTTGTTATACTCTCCTAAGTGTATTTCAGCATTCCATGAATGAACCTAAAACAGAAATACAAAAAAAGAATCTGTAATAAAAATCATTGTTATATATCAGGAATTCAAAGTGAGTGACCAATCTAACAACCTAAGCACTAAAAATCATTATCTTAAAAATAATTCTGGCTTCTTGAAATTATAACTACATAATTTCTCCCTTCCTTTTCGTCTCTGCAATTCATCCCATAAATACTTCCTTACTCTCTAATTCATGACCTCTATTTCCATTACTTATTGTTGGATACATATATGTATATCTAAATACATCTATCTTTCTAGTATGTATTACCTGTTCTGTCTGTGTAATGTTACATGTATATAAGTTTTCAAGGTTCACCATTTCATATGGTTAGTACGGGTCTTTCCTGGGGAAGACTATTTCTCCCAGTCTTGGTGTTTCTTAGTTACCTATAGTTCAATGTGTAGGCTGAGGCCTCTTGGACTTCCTTCCCATATCCATGTTAGCATCTTTACTGTCCTTGTTTAGCTCTTGTTTAGGGAGCCATTGTTGAAAAATGGCTAATTAAATTATTAACCTATATTTATAGTATATTTAATTGCTTGGCGGGTTAAGGATTAACCTGCTATTATAAATGAGCAGATAGACCCCACATGGATTTTAACAAGCTTTGGCCTGAATTGTGCAATCCTAGCCCATCTAAGCTAGCTCTTAATTCTATTACCCAAATATGATCCCACATATACATATTTCCCTTTGGACTGCTATTCTCCACACTGTGCTGATGTTCTAGACCATGTGGAATGATGTTCTTTTCTCTAACCCATAGTACATGTCGTCCTTCCTGCTCTTTGTTTCTTGTCTTGGAGGCTTCTCTACTCCTGAACCTCTCTGCTGCAGAAGTCCAGGCAACTTAGTCCTGCCTACCTCTGTCTTCACCCAGTCTCAGGCCTCAGCCTTTATTCAACCAATCAGAGAAAATGTAAGTAACAGACAGCAAGCAGACTTCTGGGATTAGGTTAATTTACATTTAGAATACATAACATCATCACATCAAGTCATATATTTTTCAATTATTTATTGATTCATTATGAATTCCACATTATACATCCCAATCGACTCATCTCCCCATCCTTCCATATTGGCCCTCCATCATTGTGACCTCCCCCCTGCAAAGAAAACAACAAACAAAAGAAAAAACCAAAAACAATACCAAAAAATTAAAGATTTCACCATGGAAGCTGCAGTGTGTCACACAGTATACCATTTTGCCAAAACTTTACTGGCCAATATTCATTGCAATCAGTCATTGATCTGTTTCAAGATGTCTGGCTTCTGCTATACTATCACTACTAGATCTTCATAGGGACTCCTCTCAGATATGCTGTTGTCCTGTGTCATGGAGATCCTGCAGTTTTAGTTCTGCAGGACCAGCCCTTTCATGTGCTTCAGGAGTTTACAGATGAGGTAGATGCTGTGGTGGGCCAACACAAAGCTCTGGACCTAGGGCTGGGTGGTAGCTGAGTTGGTCAATCTGCCAGATCTACTGTGCTCATGTCATCAGGAACAGCTCTCTCATTTTGTCCAGGCAAAGGGCAGGGCCAACTCTCCTGCATGTGGCAGCTGGCACAGGGCAGGACCAGCTCTCCTGCATGTGGCAGCTGGCACAGGGCAGGACCTGCTCTCCTGCATGTGGCAGCTGGCACAGGGCAGGACCAGCTCTCCTGCATGTGGCAGCTGGCACAGGGCAGGACCAGCTCTCCTGCATGTGGCAGCTGGCACAGGGCAGGACCTGCTCTCCTGCACTCACATCGTTGAGACTTTCTAGTCCTTCCCAGGCAAGGGATGGGGCCAGGTCACCTTGGTTTAGGCAATCATATTGATGAAACTTTATGGGTGTAACTTCTGACAGTACTGGGAGACACAATCTCACAGAAAACTCCTGGATCCTCTGGTTCTTATAATCTTTCTACCCCCTCTACTAGAGTATTCCTGAGCTTTAGGTATAGGAGTTGTGTTATAGATGTATTTTCAGGGACAGGACTTCATAACTCTGCATTTTTGTTGGTTGTGATTTTATGCAATGGTCTCAATTTTCTCAAAAGCCATTATCTTTTTTAAAAATTTAAACTTTCACACATGATATTGTATGTTGAATGTATTCCCCCTCATACCTGTCTACCCCTCTTTTCTCTTCCCCTCCCATTTGTTCCCTTTGATCCCTTAGACAGTTTTACTTCTATTTTTGTGTCATATATACATATTCAATTTTTATGTGTCTACATGAAAAGTAGGAATCATAAATAAAAGACATTTGTCTTTCTGAGACCGGACTAATTCACATAATATGACTATATTCAGTTGTAGCCACTTCTGCCAGTAATATGACTTTGTTCTTCTAATGACCAACAGAAATTGTGATGTGTACATATAGAGCACATTTCCCCTATCCAGCTTCTGTTGAGAGACACCTAGGTTGGTCCCATAACTTAACTACCATGGCCAGTGCTGCAATGAGCATGTGATGTGTTAGCTTAGAGCCAGCCCTTTGAGCCAGTATCCCAGAGTGGCAAGTTGAGACACACAGAGGATTTACTGAATTTTAGTACAACTTACATATTCACTCCCATAGAGATTGCACTAATTTGCATATAAGGATTCCATTTTGTCCTCACCTGTATTTGTTGTTAAATTGCTTTTTTGATGACTCCCATTCTGACTCGGGTAAGATGGACCGTCAATGTAGTTTTGATTTGCATTTTTCTGATGTCTAGTGAAGTTAACCATGCATATATATATATATATATGCTTATTGACCATTTGTACTTCATCTTTTGAGAACTGTCAGTTTATATCCTTAGCCCATTGATTGATTACATTGATTCCTTATAGTTTTGTTTTCTGTGCATTCTAGATAAATATAAATTGTCTGTCAGATGTATAGCTAGCAAATATTCTTTCCTATTGTTCAGATTGTTATTTTTTTATTAACTTAGTTTTTTCTTTTTAGAAGCCCTTTAATTTCATGAGGTTCCAGTTGACAAGTGTTAGCCTTATTTTTCTGGATGATGTGGTCCTATTGAGAGAGTCTTTGTCTATGTGCCTTGAAGTGCTTCCTTACTTTCTCCTCCTCTAAGATTTCGGAGTTCTAGGTCTTCTGTTGGGGTCTTCCATCCAGTTGGAGTTGATTTTTACACAGCAGGTGAAGGATATAGTTTCTTCTGCATGTGGATACTCAGTTTCCCTGCCACTCTTTGTTGAACAGTAAAAGGTCTCATCCTTAAAACAAACAAGATACATTGGCTTTTCTCCCTCCTTAGTTTCTATATTAGAATACTTTTAACTACAACTCTCAGAAACTCAACTCAACTTTATTTGATGCATGTTCCTTGTGTCAAAGAAGCCCAGAATTGTTTGAGAAGAATATAGATTTGAGGGTTGCATGCCATGAAACCAGCACATGTCCTCTCACCTCCCCACCTTTTGAATCCTCTGAGCCACCTTCTTTTCAGGCAGATCCTATAGGTGGTGGGAAGGGTCCCCTAGCACAGCTGTGTGCTCAGTTCCTTGTTGATGAGCTTCTCAGCAGGCTCTAAATCCTTGGGGAAGTGTCTACGTTCCTGTGATTTGAACCACATCCCTACGGATGGAGAGAAGGCCTCCTTCACATGACTGTCTGTACTGGAGGTGATCACTATGGCCATGGGCATGGGGTAGGGCTAAGCCTGCTACACATCTTCCTGAGGGTATTCTTTATAAAATGTCTGTTACGGAGAGGAGATTGGAGAGCAAACGTTAACAGACTGGGAAAAGGTATTCTTCAACCCCATATCTGACAGAGGGCTAATATCCAAAATATATAAAGAACTCAAGAAATTAGACACCAAGAAACCAAATAATCCAATAAAAAATAGGGTACAGAGCTAAACCGAGAATTTACACAGGAGGAATCTCTAATGGCTGAGAGACACTTGAAGAAATGCTCAGCATCCTTAATCAGAGAAATGCAACGCAAGACGACTCTGAGATTCCATCTCACACCTGTCAGAATGCCTAAGATCCAAAGCTCAAATGACAGCACATGCTGGTGAGGTTGTGGAGAAAGGGGAACTCTCCTCCATTGTTTGTGGGAGTGCAAACTTGTACAACCACTATGGAAATCAGTCTGGTGTTATCTTAGAAAACTTGGAATAGCTCTACCTCAAGACCCAGCCATACTACTTCTGGGTTTACATCCAAATGATTCCTCACCAAACCACAAGGATGTTTCCTCATCTATGTTCATAGCAGTATTATTTGTAATAGCTAGAAACTGGAAACAACTCAGATATCCCTCAACCAAGGAATGCAAAAAACAAAACAAACAAACAAAAAAAAACCATCTGTGGTACATTTACACAATGGAATACTACTCAGCTATCAGAAACAAGGAAATCATGCAATTGTCAACCAAATGGATGGATCTAGAAAAGCTCACATGAGTGAGCTAACTCAGACTCAGAAAGATACACATTGCATATATTCACTTATAACAGGATTTTAGCCATATAGTACAGGATAACCATCCTACAATAAATAGACTCAAAAGAACAGGAACATGGACTTAATTACCTGTTAGTGGGACACTCCATCCTAGTGGAACTGCCATGTATGCCCCCTTGTGCAAGAGGAAGCTCTTATGACTAATGGAAGTTCATGTGACTAATGAACTGAGGAGGGGGGGCTGATACATGGAGGCATCCCAAACTGAAGGAGTAGTTTAGGTGGGAGAGGGGGCAGAGGGTGGGAGGGTGGCACAGGCGGGAGTGGAGGGAATGGGCTGTAATGGAGATGTAACTTGAATTAATAAATAAGTGTTTAAAGAAAATAAATCCTTATAGCTATTTTTTAACATCAACTTTACAGAAGTCAAAACAAGACAGCCTCGGTTGTCTGAATTATTCTTCGTTAATGGGAACCACTAAATACCTGTGCTTTGTGCCCTTCTATATTTTCTCTAATGAAAGATACATGATGAGGAGGACATCTAAGTGACTCTTTTGCACAAGTACACACAGGAGACACATTTTATAATATAGCCAATGCTTATTAAGTTCAGTGTTCAGGTTTGAAGTCAAAGAACCCCACTCAGGAATGCTAACGTGTGCAGAAGAGCAAACATGTCCTGTTGAGGGCAAGGGTTTAGGTCTAATGGCTAATGTGTAGGTCTGTTCCCACAAAGAAGGAAACATGAGGAGGCTTTGCCGTGTCACATACCTCATATCTGAATGTTATTTTGAGCTTTCCTTTTACTGAGAAACAGATACTCTTCCAACACATTACATAAAGAAGGAAAATTGATTGTCAACAAACTTGTAGTTTGGATGCTATTCCTCAGAATAAATTGCACAGAGAAAATGGTGTTTATGAGGGTGATGATATATTTTTAATAGGGACTCTTCATCCCTGGTACAGTAGATTATAAATGTTTCCAAGGGAAAATGTTTTAACAGGTTTATCATATAAGCACTTCTGCTGGGTTTTGTAAATTGAGTTTCTTCAGTGCCAGGAAAATCTGATAGCCTTTCCTCAACAAGAAGTACACAACATGCTCTCCATCACTGGGGTTTAGGCTATGTACTATGCCATCATTTTTAATTACTTGAAGAAATTAGCACAAGAAAAACAACCAGCTTGATTCAGTTAACGGGGCTCTAAGAGAAAAAAGATTCTCATAAAATTGCAGTATTTTTAATTCTTCACTTTGGCTTTTGGACCTGGCCATGAAGCAGTCTGCATTGGCAGAGCATCAGATCTGTTCTCCCCACTTACCCAGTGGGCATTAGAG
>CAJQZJ010034157.1:1087768-1124942 GCA_907164525.1 Lophiomys imhausi | reverse complement strand
GAAGCATATGAGAAAAGCCAGGTGGATTGTAGGGCTGGAGAAGTAACACTGCAGAGCAAAGAATGGGCAGGACTCTATAAAGCCAAATGGTTGCTCTAGATACCTAAGGCAGGCTTCAGGATCAAAAACTCGAGTGGCCCCTGAAGTGCTCAGGGCCCGGTCCCTGTTTACAGGTGTAGAACAGAGTTCATTCACACATTCAGGCTGAAGAAGGCCTCACACATGGTCCATACAAGGCATCCTCATGATCTCAACTCTGCAGTAGCCGGACAGAGTTTCCATCACTTTAGAAGAGTATACAAAATGTTATGCTGAGGATAACAAGGACTGCGTTCTAGAGAGACAATCAGCTATGTAGACAGAAGCATCTAAATAATGATTGAGAGCACAATTAATATGATATGTTTCTTTCATTCACATGTACTATGTTATATGTGATACACATGACTGGACATGCATCTGTTTACTGAAACATGCAAATGATACTGTGTTGTGTAGTCTGCTTCCTCTCTTCTTCACTTCTTCAGGGGGCTCCTGGCCTTATGGAGCTGAGAAAACTCCTATTCTGGTCCATCTGGGTTGTGCTTCCCTAGGTTCTGCTCACTCTCCTCTGTGTTCCACTGGCTTTGGGCTGAGATCAGGTCCCTGTGTTTCCAAGTCTGTGTGACTGACTGTAGAACATTATATTGCCTACTAATGGGACTAAGACTTAGGAAGTGTCTTTCACCCTGGACTTCCCGAGCTGCCTTCACTCTGCCACTGAGTGTCTTTCAGGGTCAGAAGCAGCTCTCACGGATCCTGGGATCTCTCCTTAGAGCTACTGACCAGTACTTTTGCCCGTGCTGATTTAAACTCCTGCATGAATTAGTTTATTGCATTGGATTCAGGACTACCCTCGTATGTTTACAAGTTTACATTTCTAGAATAAGTCACCAAAATAACACAGGCCATGAGTGGCTCTGTGTGGCTCATTTTTATGATTTCAGAAGAGCAGGCATCCCTGAAGGCTCTGGACATGGATTGCTGCATAGTTAGTGGTTCAGCTGAACACAAGCACAGCTCTGCTCCAGAGCTGAAGTCTTGATCCCTGCCTGTCGCTCTTGTCTATGGAGACTGGTCATGCCCACTGCTGAGAGGAAGCCGGCAGAATCATGGACAGCCACCTCCAGCTGGAGCTGAGGGCTCTGTGGCCCACATCTTAGCAACTGCAGCTGCTGCCAGCTTTTGATCTTGGTGGTCAAGTTTAGTTGCAGGCTGAACTTACACACTTCTTCATTTTTCTGTGAAACATTTTTCTGTGCCTTGTATACTTTAGGAGAGAGGAAGGCAGGTGCCATACCATGTGTGCAATTTAAACAGTGGGTCGCCAGTTAACTGTAACAGGGCTTGCTTGCATTGGCTCATTGGCTTAGTGTCTTGCTCACACATAATTTTAAGAACATAATTTATTCAGTAGGTTAAAATCACTCGCTGTGAAGCACATTTTTATTCTTTAAAAAATTTCACAAATTTTGTACATAGTGCAATATTTCATTCGAAGTCCATATTCTTTGATGAGAAATGTAGAAGGGTGAATAATATCAGTTTGAGATTCATCCATCTCTTCTCTTTGGATTGTTTTAGGCTTATTTAATCTCTAGTTAAGGAGGTTGAAGAGTTGACTCAGCAGTTAGGAGCACTTGTTGCTCTTTCAGAAGACCAGGATTCAATGCCCACATGGCAGCTCACAACCATCTGTAATTCCAGCTCCAGGAGATCTCATATCCTCTTCTGGCTTCTGGAGCACCAGGCATGTTCATACTAAATATACATACATGCTGGAAAAATATTCATGTACAGAATAATAAAATCTTTTAAAAAATCAGTCAAGAAATGTCCTTGGGTTAGTTTCTTACAGCTGCTATAACAAATTACTCCAAACCAAGTGGCTTAAAGTAGCAGAAGCAGATTCTCTTAGTCTGAGAGATTACAATCAAAGCATTGGTAGGGCCGTGCTCCCTCCAGACACTCTGAGAGAGCAGCCTTGATTTTTCTATTCTGGCTTTTAGTAGCTCTCAATATCTCTTGGTCTGGGGACCCACTGCTCCATCCTTGAGATTTTGCCTCTGTGCTTGAGTTTTTTTACTTTCTTTATCTATTTATATAGACATTGGAAATTATATGCCTTAACCCAGGATAGTTTCCACCTTGAGATTCTTAATTCTTCCTGGTGTCCCACCTGCCATTAAACTCACGGTAGTGGACCCTCATACTGAAAGGAGGAAAGGGTATTTTATCTCCTTTGTAAGTATTTTTGTTGTATCTCCAATCCTGCATCCCTTAGGACAACTCTCAAAGCTTGATCCAGACCAGCGGCATCAGTTCTGCCTGGGAACTCATTAAAGACAAGGACGCCAGACATAATGCAGATCAGTGGATCAACTGTGGAGAGCCCAACCCCAATGGACACATCTACACCACAGCCCCTACATCTATGTCTCAGGGAACATGGAGGAAGAGGAGGTGGAAAGACTGTAAGAGCCAGGATACTAGGAAGTCTGCTGTGAAACCGTCTCTCCTACAAATGGCTGCATAAACAAGACCATAATGATGGTAAAATTGATAGTTATGCCAATGACAAAGGGAGAAAAGCTCATGGGTCTCACCCCTCAGCAGAGAACTAGGCAGCTAATGACTGCTGAGAGAGGAAGAGTTAGCTTTTCCCAGGGATGAGCCCCCTACTTATTTGATACAAAATGGCCAGTCCTGAAACCACATAACACAAACAACAAAACTGGACTCAGCAGGTTCTATTTATATAATCACGTATATTTATATATGTAACTAATAATCAGAGAAGGGGAGGCTATCAGTTTGAGGTAAGGTGGAGCATGGAAGAAGTTAGAAGGGACCTGGAAGGATCTGGAGGGTGGAGAGTGATGTAATTATATTTTAATTTACAATGTGTGAATTATTTAATGGACAGCAGGGAATCAGTGAATAAAGGTACTATGTCCTCTATCCTCCCCCAAAAGAAAAGAAATGTGAAGCCCACCTAAAATCTTGAAACTCTGCTCTAGCTGTTTCTAACACTTAGTGTGTTAGCCATTTCTAACACCCACCACCTTCCAAGAGAGCCTGACTTGTTCCGTGTTTAAGAGCCTCTGCTACAGGAGTCAGACTGGTACCTAAGTCTCCAGCACCATGTCTCAGCCCTCTGCATCAGCTTACATGAAAGAAGGGTTCACATTTTGATGATGCTGAGGGTTCAACCCTGTCTCCCTGTGAGCGCAGAAGCCCAACAACCACAGGCTTAGAATAGTTCCTCTGGAGAAACAGTCTTTGGAGATGCTGCTGAATGGCATCTTCAACAATGCACAGGAGTGTACATGCTGGATAATATCCCTCAAAGTTCCCATGTTGAAATCACCACCAAATCTCAGATAGAAAAGGTTAATGATAAGGTCATCACAAATATGATTAGTTAAATTTAACATCACATCACACTAGAGTTGGAACACAGCTCCTGATTCCATGTGACTTGTGTCTTTGTGAAAAAGGGACATTTAAACACCAATAATATCCCCACTTGAGGATGCTAGGTGGTGATGAAGGTGGACAGACATAAACTGCACCAATTTCCTGCCAACAAACCCCCAAACCTGGTAGAAAAATGTTTTAGTTATTTTGCTGCTGTAATAAAATACATAATGAGAAAACTTGGGAAGGAAGGGGACTGTCTGTCTCAGGGTTTGAGAGTATAGTCCATCACGTGGGGCACTGAAGGATGCAGAAACATGAGGCAGCTGGTCACATTGTGTCCATCAGGAAGCAGAGAGGGATGAATACTGGTGTTCAGCTTGCCTTTCCCTTTTTATTCAGTTTGGGACCCCCGCCCATGGAATAGCACTACCCACACTAAGAGCATGTGCTCCCTCACAGACATGTCCAGAAGTTTGTTTCTATAGTTAACAATAAAAACCACCCCAAGAGAGGCATGGAGGGGCTGTTCCTCATAGTCTTCAGCTGACTCCATAGACATGTAGATCTGCCTTTACTGTGGACCACTACCTCCAGTGCCATGGGATGCTATACTTCTGATGTTTGAGGTTCCTGGTTTGTGGGTCTTGGCAAATGAACACTTGAAACATTTAGGGTTAATTTTTGTGAACTGGGCCAAGTTCTAATCACTTAGCTTCAAAAAAAGATTTTAAGCACAGCCCATCCGTCAGGTGGGGGACTGCCTTACATTATACCAAAAGCTCTATGACTTGTTGACAAGTATTTGAGATATGTAGTTCTTCCTTCCTCAGAGTGTGCGAGGTGACATTTCTAGTGAGTTTGAAGTGACTTTAGCATCATAAAATAGGTTGTCAGAAGAACAATATTTTAGATTTTTATAGCACCTTTGACCTTCTGTATCGTTGTTTTCTTGGTGAATTGCCCTTTATAAATGCTTCCCCCCTTAGGAGTTTTCATTTGTTTGGAACTACAAATCAATACAATTAGTTCTAGAAAAATGTCTTGGCTGAAAATAAAAGGAAATTAATGTATATGTAGTGGGGAAAGATGATGCACACATTTTTCTCTTCCAATTAGCCCAATTAGTCAGTGACTCCTAGGATTGGTCTTCCAGAAATAATGATGGGTTGAAAGTCCAGTTCTCACTTTAATGAGTTGTTTCAAGGGAGCTGGTTTTTCTGCTCAAATTGATAAGTACAGAGTGTTCTTAATAATAATTCCAAGTGTTTATGGTCTTCTTCTACTTGTTCATTAATTTTTTTTGTAAATTAAATTAAGGCTTTAAACATCTTAAAAGAAGTAATTTTTCACTTGTTTTATATATAACTGCCAAAAGGTTACAGTTTTCTAACAGTACATTTACACTCTTGTCAATATAAATTGTACACCTGCCCATACACACACACACCACCACCACTTACACTACATTTATAAGTGGGCAAGATTGGTGACAACTGACAGAAACATTGTCCCCACTGTTGGCACCTAGTCATGTGGCACACTCTCCAGGATCTCTTCCTGAGAGTGAAATACGTATTCTATACACCAAGAACTTGCAAGTGGGCAGTGATGGTTACATTCTCCTGCAATTTGGTACTTACCTTGAACGAAAACTGCAGTCAAGTATCTTCATAGAAAAAAATTGCTTCAAAGTGGGAACTGGGGTGTCCAGCTCTCCTCAGTGTGTGGGTGTAAATTGAAACAATATTTTCTATATCTGAAAAACAACACGACTTCCAATTTTTCCCTGTAGGTGCTTGGCCCTTCAAATGGACCTTAAGTTATTTTGAGTATTTCCTTGGATTTGAGCTCTTTGTGCCATTTGTCTCTTATCTCATTTTCTCATCATTGCCTCATGGCTCCTGTTGACCTCACTGGGAACTCTGGGTGGACTCTCTTATGAAAACTCAGGGCTACCACTCTCCATTCCTAGGTAAGAGAAACTACTCCTCAGTGTCCCTAGTAGGGTGACATCATGTTTCAGTGTTGTCAAGGTTCGGGGGAATGAATGCCTGGTGACCATAAAATGGGAGTACAGTAATCCTAAGGGTTGTGTCTGCTACTAGATGTAGATCTCAGAAGAGGATGACTTCTCTCATCTAGTACATGAAAACCATTTCAAATCTCACTACTGCAAGGTGAAAGAACTGCATGACAGGCCCCTTCTAATTACCAGTTGAAGGTCCACCTCCAGGATCTGCCTTCTCTGTTTTCAGAGCTGGTTTTTCTGGATGGGATGGCTTGTGAAAGTGTGTAGTCATTTCTATGTACACCACTCACAGTTTGTCCCAGGGTCTTCAAGGGCAATCAAGTCAGAAGGGAATAATTTTCAACATCTGGGCATTCTCCAAAGTCTAGCACCTGTTCATGAAGGTTATATCAGTAAGCAGGTTTTAAAAGTTTAGTTCCTCTAGGGAGTCTCAAGAATCCCCATAGTGGTGGGACAGGATCAGGTGTTCAGGACAGCTCTGTCTTCATAGTCTAGTTGGTTTTTAAGCCTAATGTCTTTGTGTCTCCATTGCAGTCCCAGGTCTCACAAGTTACTGCGAAGCATTGGAATGGAGTCTCAGTAATACTCTTTATAAAATTTGCACCAAATCAAAAGCCGTTTCTTTTCTCTCTTCTCATTCCCATTAAAAAAAAAACCCAGCAAAGACTGAGTGATATATAGGCACACATGGTTTAAATGATGTAAATAGTTTGTGAGTTATATACCATTGGACAATTTTATCACTGTATGAACAACATACAGGGCACTCACACAAACCTGGGTCATAGCCTTTCTCCACACCCATTCTGTAAACCAGTTCACCAGCTGCTATGTATAGTAGACAATTGTAATACAATGGTGTTTATGTGTCTAAAAACATACAAACATAAAAGATAAAATATTAGCTAAGAAGAATTAATTTAGTTCCTTAATCTTGTCACACATGCCGCTCACTGTTGACTAAGATGTCTTGTCCTTGTGACTTCATCATCTCATTTTTATTGCTTCACCTTGAATTCCCATGCCAGTGATGGACAGGCATGAGGTTTGTATCTGCACAATCAAATGGATGTCCTCAGAGACTTTCATATAAATAAATGAGTTTCCTCCCTTTCAAATGCCAGGAAATCTTAGGGCTCAGTTTCAAACAGGGCCCTTCATTTGCCCAAATGTCAAGGGCCACATTTTACAAACTATTGATCTTGACAGAAACTATTCCAGGCAAGGGAAAGGTCAATTGTTACTTCCATGCAACTAAATAGAAGAAGGGATCGGCTGAAATCATAGCAGACTGAGCTGAGTGTCAGGAAGGCCATGTGGCCTAAGGTGATGCCAGTCTTCACCATGTCTCTAGCCTTGACCCTGAGGAGGGGGTAGTGCCCTAGTGACATCTTTGAATATTAGTTTGTGTTTCTTAGCAAAGCCGGTTTACTCTGGTGGTCCCATGTGTGATGTGGGTTATCAGTGCTGTCTTTTTAAAAATTTAATTCCTTTAGTGAGGCCCAAGATAATCCACACCATTGTGGGACAGACTACACCAGTGAGTGAGCAAAAGTGCTTGCTGTCTGCAGTGGTTCATAGAATGATGGGGAATCAGATATAGTCTGGTTCACGACACAGTATCAACACTGCAGTAATGGAATTTGTTCAATACAGTAGGAACCTGTATGCAGTGGGACTTATCCTAAGTTTCAGGGTTTAATCTCAGGAATGCCAGCAGTTCTACCTAAGGCAGATTAGTAAAGGACAACTTACCCAAGTGTATAAAAATGACTAAACACTTTCACAATCCATCCCTCCCAGAAAAACCAGTTTTGAAAACAGAATGAAATGAGTAAGGTATATAGATAAATAAAAGATGGAAAATGAAGCAATGGTCTATGTGGCTTGCCTGGGAAAGACAGCAGTTGAGGAGGCTAGACAAGGAACCTGGACCATGTTGTGAACGTTGTGCGTGCTCATGGGCTTCATCTCCAGGAAATACACATGAATTCTCATCACTTGTGTTGGAGAGGATAATGGCATATGCCTTCTCACCCTGAGTGCAGATGCTGAGGAGGAGTTGTGTGAGGAACTACAGAAAGGGTTATCTCTCTTGGGCTATGGGTAGGGTTAATGCAGCTTCCTTATCAGAAAGTGAGATGTGTTATCACAGTGGGAAGATGGTACACAGTTCTTGTAAGATTGAAAATTATGAATAAATAACAGGGGAAAATTAGTGTCTTGATAGAAAACTGACCTAAGTACAATGAGCGGGAATAGACAGGAAATATATGGAGGCGTAATATCCATGACGAAGATCAAGACGAGAATTGGCTCAGAAGATAGAGTATTTTGGCCTGGAGGGAGGTATCAGATATAGAAGTACAGAATAAAAGGGAAAGTCCTGGGCTGGTTTTAGCAATTAAGGAGCCATTAAAGTTTTCTTGAGGGAAAATAACTTTGAAGGGGGAGATTACAGGGAGTTAAGAGTGAGAGACAGGAGCATGCTGAGGTTTAACTTGAGATAGATGCTTGATGAATATTCCGTCGTGTGAATAAATATGTATGTATTCTGTCTATACTTATTACTATTAGCTAATTGTGGTGTGGGGTATCCATACACCCCAGTTCCTCTTTTATCATCATCATTTATTAATATTGCTGTTTTGAGAAAAGCATCTTACTCTATAGTCCTGGCTGTCCTGAAACTCACTATGTAGATGAGGCTGGCCTTAAACTCACAGAGATCTGCCTGCTTCTGTCTCTCTAGTACTGGGATTAAAGTCATACACTACCACCCCTGGTCCCAGCTCCCTCTTTTAAACTGGTTTTCCTTCCATCTTTGACAATAGGCATCTCTGCCCATTAGATGGGGTGTTAGCTGTTACTTTTGTTGTTTGTGACTGGTGACATAAAGGGTAGGAGAACCAGCCTGCAAAACACTGAAAAACCATATGTGAGAAAGAAGGATATGTATGTGAACTTTGATGTCACTCGCTGTAGTCATGCGAATGTTTATATGAGGTCAAGCATCCATTGGGCTTATTTCTCCTGAGGCTGTGAGGAAGGCTCTGGACCCAGTTTATGGTTGCCTTGTTGACGGTTGCCTTTTCCTTGTCTTCATGCCTGTTTATCACTCAACTTGGTGGAGTGAACATGGGAGAATGAGGCCGAAAAATGAGGCAGACTGAAGTCTCATGTAATAGCCAACTTTATTCAGAGCATCAGATGATTTATACTCTGACAGTTAAGAAGAATTACCTGAGTAAAGTGTACAATCACGAGGATAAGCACGAGAATAAAAACATGGTGAAAACATGTTTTCCATAGAGGTTTATGAATAACAACAGCTGATGCAAACTTACTCCTACCTGCTACACCTGGGAGAAGCACGAATACACATTCCAAGAACAATGCTATGTTCTGAAGAAACTTAGGTCACAAGACTGTTCTCTTCTTTTCTTGGAGTATTCTCACAAACACTCATAATTCTCATATGGCTCCATCCTTGGTCTGTGTTCTGACACATGCTATCATCCATCCCTCTGTGTCCCAACCCCATCCCTTTAGAGTATAGAATAACAATCAGAGTGGATGGGGGCCTCATTTTAAAGTGATTTCACTTTAATTTAGTTACATTTTTAATGACACTGCTTCTAAGTACTGTTAAATACTTATATACTGGGGATTAGGGCTTCAACATATGGGCTGGGGGACAATTAGTTCCATAATACCCAATCATCCAGTGTGGAGCATGTTTGGGGAACTTTAGTGCATCTGTGCTTCCTCTTGGAAGATGGTGACTGCACCAGTGTGTTCATTCTAAACCCTCTGTTCTGAAGCAGGGCCTCATAACAGGAGGTCAGTCATCAGTAGGGAGTTCAGAGGGAGAGAGTTATCCAAGGGATACCTTCACTGAGGAGTCAACACAGGCTTGTTCTCTTAGAAGGCTTATCAGTATCTTCATACCTTCACTGTCTGCCAACCTGTTTGACAAGTTCACCACATCCTTGCCGCATGTATGTTAAACAACAATTTGTCACTAACCCAATGGGTCTGTGTTGGAGTTATCACAAAGGAGAGAGTGTTGGCTGAAAGAGGGAAGTGTCACAATAAAGAATTCCTTTGTGGAGAAATTATAATGTCGAATTCTCATTTGCTCTTCTCTCCCCTGATGAGTGGGTCCCGTCTTTTGACTCTCTCTGGGAGCTTCTTTCACTTGGTTCCCTTCAGACTGCCTGGTCCCCCAGGCAGGGTCTGTGGTTCTCGCCTGCAAATGCAACAAATGTCCATTGTCTTCGTAAAGGATCTGTGGGAAGACTTAGAGCCATTAGCTAAAGATGGCTTTTAGATTATTGCTGGGTTTTCATTGCCTGTATCTGTCTGTCTCCTAATGCCACAGTAATTGAAACGCGAAGCTAACTTGGCAGAGCGCCAAAGCATTGACCATCCTTCTGGGTTTCAAGCATTCTTTGTGGCTTTGTTACTTTATGGTGGTATCTCATTAGACCAAGACTTCTCCTAAGAAATCATTTGTCATTAAAGGAAGGAAGGAAGAAAGAAGGAAGGAATAAAGAAAGAAAAAAGAAAGGAAAGAAGAAAGAAAAACTTATTTAACAATAAGTGACCTCAAGAGTAGCTGTTTCTGGAAGTTGCCTACATATACCATGGCTTATGTACTCTCTCCCACATAAGTGCTTTGAGCACAAGGCTTTATTGCTCATTGTAATCTCCCCTCCTCCTGCCCTCACATGCCTTTCCCCTTTGTACTGAGGAACCCTTGAGTCCAAGGCAGAATGTTTTTGTTAATGAACCTGACTCACAGTTCCCCTAGCTGTCATTCATGTTCTCAGGACATCTGCATGGAGGAGTATCTGCACATTTCACATGTGACTCAAAGGCAATTTCTGAGCAGTGGAGAGATGGAATTATAGAGGTCAAAGGTCAAATGCCTGTATTTCATTCACTGAAGATTTCAAGGACAAACATTAAAGTGGAAATGTTATGAAATGAAAAGTCTAAAGAGATGTGTACATAATTCACTCAAAGGGCGCAAACAGGCTACTATGATACCATTAATCATCAATGTAAAGAACTGTGGATATTGTGTGAAATTTTAAACAATTTTATATTGGGTTATCTAGACAAACAGAACCAAATGGCAGACAGGGGTAATGTATCATGTCATAACATCTGGGTCAGCAGTAGCCTGCATAGACAGTAATGGTCCCCTAAGATGGTACCACCTAGTGATGCCCTGTCTTGAACTGGGTAAGTACACGTCAATACTTGCAAATGATAAGACTACCTACTGACACATTTCTGAGACCATTGCTATAGTTTTTTGTTGTTATTTTTATTGTATTTATTGTATTATGTGTTGTCCTCTCTTTGGTTTGGCTTTATTATTATTTTTAAACACAACAGTCTCACTGTGAGGATGTGGCTGACCTCGAACTCACAGAAATCCTTCTGTCTTTGCCTTCCAGATGTCAAGATTCAGTGCTTATTCCACCACACCTGGCTTGATTTATTCTTTGTTATTTCTATTGTTAAGTGACAAATGACTGCATATATAATGAGAAAGAGAGAAGAGAGGGAGAAAGAGAGAGAGTTCAAGGAATTTGTTCTTGTGGTGACGGAGGTTGGTGGCCTACAGTGTGCAGTTCACCTGTGAGGCCTTCTGCTGCCAGGACTGCCCCTTGCTTGGCTGTGGCATCAGCCTTTTCTTTTGTTCAGGTCTTCAGGTGATTGAATGAGACCCATGAACATTACAGAAGACAATCCATTTTGCTTGACGTCTACTAATTGGGATAAACACCTCATCCAGAGTTACTACTTCTCAATCTGATCACCTAGAGCAACACACAAGTTGACACATACATGGAACCATGACACTAATATTCTTCAAAGCACAGAACATTTTATTGCCATTGTGTTGGCAGTTCCTATTCCATTTTGGGTAGAGGGGTTGACCTGTTACTGGGTAAGTGGCAGAAATGTGGCATCATCGAACCATGTGTTGGGGTGAGGTGACAACAGGGATATTGTTCTCTTCTTGTCAGTCACTGCAAGGGTCTGAATTCTGAAGCCTGCTTGCATTGAAGGGTATGTGCTTGTCTTCAGATAGGCCTTTAAGAGTCTATGTGTGCGATACATGCAAAGACACTTATTGGTAACTATCAGTTGGTGGCGATGCTGTCACATGTTCTGAGGTTAGTACCTTTCAGTATTTAAAAAATCAGTAATGTGGGTAGTTAGAAAGGCATAATTGGGCTAGAGACATGGCTCAACATTTAAGAGCACTGGCTGCTCTCCAAAGGACCTGGGTTCAATTTCTAGTGCCCGCATGGCAGTTTACAGTCGTCTGGAATTGCCAGGCATGGTGGTGCATGTCTTTAATCCTAGCACTCAGGAGGCAGAGGCACGTGGATCTATTTGAGTTCCTGGTCTACAGAGTGAGTACAGGACAGCTAGGATACACAGAGAAATCCTGTTTTAAAAAACCGAAAAAGGGAATAATTACTAACATATATATATATTTTTTAATCTATGAGTCTGGAGTCTGGATTGGACAGTGAATCAATGAGATTGACATACAAGAAAGACCAAGAACAGTTTGGAGAGATTCAAATAAGAGCTTGAATCTGTATGGAAACCAACAGATCATTCCTGGGTTCTCAAGCACTTTTGCAAGCTAAAGGAAGGTACTATGGCCATGGCTTTGTAAAATGACATGTGTAAGAAAAAGTTGAGTATTCCAAGGTAGACTAGATGAGGGGAACCAAAGTGCCAGCTGATTCTGCTTGTGGAGTCACTGTGGCTGCCCTGAAGGGAACTCCACTCCACTCAGCAGCTACAGAACAACCAACCACACTGTCTGGTCATCATAGGCTTCAACAACATTGCTCAAAAGGGCTTTCCCATGAAAACTGCTAGAAGGTATGCTTCTTGAAGAGATGGTTTTCTAGGCTCTTTCCTGCTGCTGTCATGTTCTTCAAAACCTAGCACTGAGATTTGTTTCCACATTGGAAGGTTTTATAGTACAAATCCATTTGCAATGGCAAATGTATCTCTATTAGGGTATTTTAGCTTAAATCAATTATATAAGTGCTTTGTAAGACATTTATTCTGCCCAGTGTTTCATCTGCATGAAGGGTTTGAAGAACTGTTTGATCTTTCCTTTTTTGAAATTCCTTTACAACAGTGATGGGTTTACTAAAATTTACTGTGAAACTAACCTGATTACTTTGAGCTATCTGTAAGAAGATTAGCCTGTTCAGGGAAGGATAGATTCTAATCCCATGACTAATATTTTGGCCGATATAGTACAATTCCTTTTGATTATGAAAATTGGTTAGTAACCATTTTAGCATGCTCTGTCCTTTCCTGGCTACAATGAGCAGGATTAAAGTGTTTCTGTTGGAACGTGGCTATAGATTACAGCCACACTGAACTAACTGCTGTGTAGGAGGGAAGCTTGCCATGTGGCAGGAGGGACCAAGGGCAAAAGTTCTTTGGTTGTTGACATCTGTACGGGGTCACAATATCCAAGTGTTTCCCATTATTTAATCAAGGTTAAATTCTGAATGCCCAGTGGAATGGTGGTGGCCATGTCATCTCAGAGGAATGTGGTCTTTGCCAGGTTGTAGTTGAGTTTCCAGGGTAAGATTTCCAAAGGGTTTCTTTGTTTAAGGAAAAAAAAAAGAGAGAAGTCTGTTTGTGTTTATTCTGATCCTCATACTAAAGTTGACAGGGGATCTAAGATTCAGAAAATTAATTTATATCAGCTTTCAAGCTGAAGAGCGTGCCTTGCAGACTTGGTGGTCTTATTTTTGGGACTAAGAGCTCTTGATCTGATTAAGATTAAAGTTGCTGATACTCTTGGAATGAGGAAAATCTGGAAATAGGGTTTGGTGACCAAAACAATGGGTCTGTTTGAAGAATTTTGAGAGTTTATAAAGATGTCAGAGTAAAAACTACTGAGATTGGGACTGCATCAGTGAGACTATACTACCCTGTTCCCTGTGTCTCCTGAGCCTTATCATCTAACTGTATCTGTCAGTGTTCCCCACTTGTTCAAAGCATCCCCACATTGTTCAGTCCAGAGAATGGAGCACCCTTTTGACACCTCCTCCCTGCCACTTCACCTGGGGAACAGCTACAGTCATATCTAATGTGGATAGAGACGGCAATCCAATCTGCCCTCAAGTTTCACTCTGCAGCTCCTTTTAGCAACATGAATTCCATTGTATTTATCCCATGTTGAGACCCCATCATTGCTGGTTCTTCAGATAAGACCTCCTCTTTGCTATGACTGACAGCATCCCTGTCATGAGCCCCAGGGTACTGTTATGGCTTCATCACCCGGTCTCCCATGTCATCTTAGAGCACATGCTACTCTGGTTTCCTGAACAGAGGATTCCAATGCAGGGCTCAGGTGCATGTTTCCAGAGCCTGGATCATCCTCCTTTACCCCCACCTCACACTTTACTGGCCGACACCTACATGTGCTTCAGTTCCCATAGGGAAGAGGATGTACTTCCCAGGCTTGTCTTACTCCTTTTTCAAATAAATATCTGAAACATGCACATGTTTATGGACCCAGAATGATGTTTGGATACATATATGCACAGTGTAATGTTGAAATCAGGGTAGTTGACATATTCAGCATCTCAGTTATTGTTTTTTTTGTGAGCATTCAACATTCATTTTGAAATATTATAATGTACAGAACACTGGAATGTGGTCCTCCCATCTGATTGTATTACTTGTTTATTAAAAATATGTGTGTGTGTGTGTGTGTATGCGCATGCACCCCAGTGTTTGCTGCAGTGTATGTATTGGGTTCAGAAGACAACTCTTTAAAAAATTAATTTTTTTACTTTTTGTCTTATATTTTTTAATTAAGTTATTTATTTACTTTACACCCCTATTGCAGATTCCCCTCCCTCCTCTCCTTCCAGTCCCTCCCTCTCTCCTCCCTCCCCCATTTGTTCCTCCTGCCTTTCTCCTCAGAAAAGGAAGTCCTTGGGATGTTAAGTTGCAGCAGGACTAGACACATCTATTGAGGCCAGGCAAGGCATCTCAGTTAGGGGAAAGAGGTCCAAAGGCAGGTAATGTAGTCAGAGACAGACCCTGCTTCTGCTTTAGGTGTCCCACATGAAGACCCAGCCACACAACTTTTACATATGTGCAGAGGGCCTAGGTCCATCCCATGTATACCCTCTGGCTGGCAGTTCAGTCTCCGTGAGCCTCTATGGGGCCAGGTTACTTGATTCTGTAGGTTTTCCTGTGGTGTCCTTGGCCTCTCTGGCTCCTTCAATCCCCCCCACTGCCCCACAGGATTTCCCAAGCTCTGCCTAATGTTTAGTTGTGGGTCTCTATATCTGTTTCCATCAGTTTCTGGGTGAAGCCTCTCTTATGCTAGGCTCCTGTTTGCAAGTAAAGCAGAATGTCATTAATAGTGTCAGGGGTGTGTAACCGAACTTTTAAATTATTATTTAACACTTATTTATTTATTACTAAATTCACTTATAACAAACACGAACAATTTCTTAACTATTAATCCTATAAATTCCTACAACCCCTTTAACCTATCCACTAAACCTATTGATAATTATAACAACTACTTTCATAACCTTTTAGAATGATACAGTCTCTGGGGCAGGTCCTTAGTCGTCAGGAACACAGTCTTTGTTGTAGATTCTTTAACGCACTTAGCAGTCCTTTTTCTGGATCTCTCAGATTCAGGTTCGTCAGGGTAAGTTGGTTATTGCAGTCTCACCTTAAATAAGGCTTCATGCTTTCTTCTCTGTGGGAGACCCCAGCCGTATGCAGGCCAACTTACTTCTTTTGAATCAGGAACTCAGCTGCTCTGCCTCAGTCCTTAAAGCCAGGCACAGTTTCCCCTAGGCCACTGATCGGACAGATCAAACCCCTCCAGGCAAAAGCTGAGCCACAGGGTTTAGTCCTTGGCCTTTTGGTGTCTTGCTCAGGCTTTCTTTGCTCACCAGCTTCTTTCTGCTTCAGGGAGAGATCTGGCCATCAATGGCCAGCCCTTTTTTCAGCAGGACTCTTGGAGCTCTCTAGCATCAGGGGCCTCTTCTCTTTCTGGGCTCCATGTACTGTCCTTAAATAGGAGGAACTCTGTTTCAGCTTAATTTGGGCTCTGCCCACTTAGCAGCTGAAAACAATGTCAGGCCAGATACTTTGTTTCTTCAAGTCCATTAAGTCTTTCCTGTTTTCCTGACTTCAAACTTGTTTTTCAGTCTATTAAGTCTTTCCTGTTTTTCCTGACTTCATGCTGATAATGCTCTTCAGGCCCCAAATTAAGAGACAGTATCAGAAACTCCTATATATTTTCTAAATCTAATTTATCTAACCCCTACAGGGGTGGGCTCCCTCTCATGGCATGGGTCTCAAGCTGGACCAGCCATTGGTTAGTCTTTCCCTCAATTTCTGTTTCATCTTTATCCTTGCACTAGGGGATAACTCATGATAGTTCTTTTCTTCCACTTTGAGGGATCCAGGAATCAAACTCAGGTCCTCAGGCATGCCCAAAAGCACCTCTACCCACTGAGCCATCTTGACACCCCCTCACTGTTTTCGGACCTCTTAGCTAATTCTTCCCTATCTTCTCCTCTCATTTCCCTTTCTGTCTCTGGCATACATATGAATTAGTGTCATACTTTATCCATTAATCTATTGATAGGTATCTAAGTTGATTATGTATCTTGACTACGTAAAAGGAAAAGAAGATAATAGAAGAGAATAAGCCACCTTTGTTATTGATTTCTAACCTTCCAGGTTGATGAGAGGTCCCCACGGCACAATGAACTCATCTCTCAGATTTTTGTTTATATTTCTGTTGAACAAATAGGTAGTGAGTCCCTACAAATGGTGGGTACCAGGCATGATTTAGGAATAGAAAACAAAGTATACACAATGCCTGTCTCAGGAACTTAGTGTGTAGGACTTAAAGAAAATGCTGAAATGGTACTTAGTTACCTAGCCCCTGCAGTAAGAGTAACACAGAGGCAAAGTACCAAATGTAGTGTGGGCTGATGGTGGAACCTAACATGCTTCTCATGAGCAAAGGGTGCGATTATAAGAAGCAGGGTGGTGTTTCTTAAAGAACAGAAATGCAGCACTGCTACAGGGCATAGGAAAGAAAATCAGGGTGTCAGATGCAGCTGGATTTAATGTTTTAAAAGTATTCTCTCTATACCCTGATCGCTGGCCCCTTTCTCCCCAAATTGTTCTCTCTTTTGCTTTCATGACACATATATCCCATTACTATCACATTCCCTTCTCACTTTAGATTTTCCCTCCTCTCCAATGTCCTTTCTTCTTTCTCCTCCTCCTCCTCCTCCTCCTCCTTCTCCTCCTCTTCTTCTTCTTCTTCTTCTTCCATAACTCTCTCTCTCTCTCTCTCAAGTTTATGTCCCATATCCCCAAAAGAAATTTATATCCCATATATCACAGAAATGTGATACTTGTCTTTCTGGGTAGATTATTTCATTTCGTACAATCAACTCCATTTCCATATATTTTTTCCCTAAAATGCTATAATTTTTCATTTTTCTTTAGTGCTAAATAAAATTGCATTGCATATAAATACTGCATTTTCTTTACCCACCCATCTATTCATGGATATCCAGGAGAGTTGCATATAGTGGTTCTTGTGAGTAGTTCAGCAAAAGTCATGATTGTGCAAGTATCTCAGAGTCTCCCAGTACATGCTTAAAAGTGATATAGATGGGTCCTATGATAGTTCTAGTTTTTTTTTTTAATAAAGAATTTCTATACTGATTGATTTCCACAGTGGTTGCACATTTTATATCCCCTCTAGTGGGGATGATTGCTTCTTGTAGCTCCATCTATTTACCTACAAATTTCGTTTTTCTTTAAAGCTGAATAATATTATATGGTGTAAATGTACCACATTTTCATTATCCATCCTTCCATCCATTAATGGGGGCATCTAGGCTGTTTCTAACTTCTGGCTGTTATGAATAGAGCAGCAATGAACATGGACAAGCACACATCTCTCTAGTATGATGTAGAGTTCTTTGGTTGTGTGCCCAAGAGTGGTATAGCTGGATCTTGTATCAAATATATTTGCAGCTTTTTGAGGAAACTTCACACCGATTTCCATAGTGTCTGTAGCAATTTACACTCCTACCAGCAGTGGATGAGTGTTCCCCTTTTCCCACGTCATTCCAGCCATTTATTCTATTTATGCGATGCCATTTATTTTATTGATCCTGGCCATTCTGACTGTGGTAAGATGATATTTCAAAGTAGTCTTAATTATTTCCTTGATAACTAAGGATATTAAACTTCATTAAGTGTTTATCAGCCATTTGTGTTTCATCTTATGGGAACTCTCTGTTTAGTCATACACCCCACTTTTTGGTTGCGTTGTTTCCTTGATGGCCAGTTCTTTTTTAGTTCTTTGAATGTTCTAGACACTAACAATCTGTCAGATGTATAATTATTAATTATTCCTCATTCTGTAGGCTGCCTTTTTTTCTCGAATGATGAGAGAAAAAAAGTTTCCTTTGCTATAGAGAAACTTTTTAGTTTCATGAGGGCCTATTATTTGTTTTATTGCCCATGGCATTGGTGTCCTATTCAGAATCCTTTTCTGTGCCAATGCCCATCAAGTTCAAGCGTATTCCCCATTTTCTATTCTATCAGAATCAGGGTATCAGGTTTTATGTTGAAATTTTTGATCCATTTTTAGTTGAGTTTTGTGCACAGTAATAAATTTTATAGGAATAACCAACTACCTCTTGGTTTGATTTAAGGCCCACTCCATGAAATTGAACCTGACACTGTTAATGCATCCACGAACCTGAGACTAAATAGGTCATGGGTTCTAGGGGAAAACTTACTACAATTATTCATTCAAATGAACACAGCAATTAAATGATTCCCAACAGCATGTTGCTATACCCTAACCCTCATCACACAATCTTCTTGCAATTGATAGGAATTAATACAGAGGCCCACAACTGGACAGTGTACAGAGAGTGACAGACTCAGCTGAAAATAGCATTCTTCATCAAAACCCTCTCCTCAAAACTTAGGGATCTATGCAGAAGAAGAGGCAGATGTGATCTGGGAGGAATTGGGGGAAGAGAAAGATTATGACCAAAATATATTACATGAAAAATTTAAAAATAAAACATTTTAAATAAAGATTACAGAGTATATGGGTTCTTCCTATGCCCAGCTTTGTCAAACCCATTGTTGGTTTTCTAAATGATAGCTGTTCTGATTGGGATATCAAAGAAGATTTGCATTTCCTTGTTGGTAAGGAAGTTGAACACCTCTTCAAATACTTACTATCCACATGTCATTTCCATTTATTAGCTCATTGTTGATTGGATGTATTGTTTTGCATTTTGTTTTTGAAGTTCAAAAATTTTTTTCTTTATTTTTTTATTTCATCAAGTTACATCTCAATCGCAGTCACCTCCCAATTCCCCCTCCAGTCCCACCCTCCCACAATCAACCCCCCATCCTCTTCCCTTTTTTTTTAAATTTAAGGTATATCTTATTTCCCCCTACAGTTTCCCCTTTCAGTCCAACAAATGGCTCTTTCTCTTATAATAACAAATACAATACAGTACAACAGAGGTAATTAGGCCACAGTTATGAGGGTTATATGGCTTAACATACATTCCCAATGACCAGTCCATATGTATTTGGTACCTGACATTAACATTCTACTATCTAACCATCTCCATGAGTTTAAAGGTCTATATCTGACTCAACATTCATACTAACTTGCAACACAATTTTAAAAGTATCTTCTTAGATCTATAACACTCTCTTGACTCCTAAACAACTCAAAATTAAATTATGAGACTCTAGCTTTCTGTTCTTCAACCACCTCAGAGACCTGAGAAGGATAAATATATCTAATTTTATAGGAAGTACAGGGCCTGCAGCTTCCCAAACTAAGAAATGACATACCTGTGGCTGCCTGGACAGTTCCCATTTTCTCTCCATACATTACAGCATCGATCTTCAGTCATTTGGCCCCATTTCTCTGACAGACATTGATTGTAGAGCAGGGGTTATGAAGGACTTACCTACCCTGTCTTGGCAGAGCTAGGCTGTCGACGTACCTGCTCTAGGTTTTGTCCTTTTTGGACAGCATTCTGTCTACAGTTGGAGCAAGGGGCTTTTCCTACCAAGAGATAGGCTTGCGAGTAATTCAATCATCTCCCACTGGAGATTCTTCGATGCTCATCTTCTACTTGGAGGAGACTAGGGGGTGCTGTCAGGAGTTGATATGTCTTGATATAAAAAAATCTAAAGTTACGAAAACATCTTTGAATGCCATATTCTGCAGATCTCTTGAGGTTTTGGAAGAGGCCCTATCTATCTCGTATATTAGGATAAGCAGTTGTTGCTTGTCTCTTGCCGGTTTATTTCTGATTAGCTTAGAAAGTAACTATAATAGGCTGTCATAGTACCTAACTGAATGACTGGCTTGCATAACCATTAGTTTGCATTTCTTAATTATCCTAAACAGTTTATGACAATTAGTAGTAAAAGGCTGAAACATCACATTTCATTTTTTTTCTTTACCTCCTAACCCTTCCATCCCATTTCTCTGGGGTGGGGTGTCCTTATATAACAGTCCCTCATCTGATTTGAGAGATCATATGAGGGCCAAGAGCCTCTTCATTCATTGGGGATCTACAAAGCAGTACCATCAGTGAAAAGTGTCTCGTTGCCTGGGAGAGAGAACTATTAAACAAACAAACAAATAAGCTTACAATAGATAAAAAAGACTAAAAAATAGAAAAAATATAACTAATGTATAAAAAATAATTAAAAAATAAAAATTAAAAATAAGAAGTCTATGTCCAAGTTCCCTTTGGTGTGTTAGTTGTAGTATCGATACCTTCTACTATATAGCTAAAATCCTACTATAAGTGAATAGATGCCATATGTGTCCTTCTGAGTCTGGGTTAGTTCACTCAGGATGAGCTTTTCTAGTTCCATCCATTTGGCTGCAAATTGCATAATTTCATTATTCCTGATAGTTGAATAATATTCCATTGTATAGATGTACCACAGTTTTTAAACCCATTCTTCGGTTGAGGGACATCTGGGTTGTTTCCAGTTTCTAGCTATTACAAATAAGGCTGCTATAAACATAGATGAGGAAACTTCCTTATGATTCCATGAAGAGGCATTTGGGTGTATACCCAGAAGTGGTATGGCTGGGTCCTGAGGCAGAGCTATAACAAGTTTTTTAAGATATCGCCAGACTGACCTCCATAGTGGTTGCACAAGCCTGCATTCCCACCAGCAATGGAGTAGGGTACCCCTTTCTCCACACCCTCGCCAGCATGTGCTGTCATTTGAGTTTTTGATCTTAGCCATTCTGACAGGTGTGAGATGGAATCTCAGAGTCGTCTTGAGTTGCATTTCTCTGATGATGAAGGATGTTGAGCATTTCTTCAATTGTCTCTCAGCCATTAGGGATTCCTCCTTTGTGAATTCTCTATTTAGCTCTCTCCCCCATTTTTTGATTGGATTATTTGGTTTCTTGGCATTTAATTTCTTGAGTTCTTTGTAGATTTTGGATATTAGCCCTCTGTCAGATGTGGGGTTGGTGAAGATTTTCTCCCAGTCTGTAGGCTGCCGTTTTGTTCGAATGACAGTGTCCTTTGCCTTACAGAAGCTTTCAGTTTCATGAGGTCCCACTTATTGATTGTTGATCTCAAGTCCTGAGCTGTTGGTGTTCTGTTCAGGAAGTTGTCGCCTGTGCCAATCAGTTCGAGGGTTTCTCCCACTTTTTCTTCTAGTATATTTAGTGTGACCGGCCTTATGTTAAGGTCTTTGGACCTTAAGTTTCGTACAGGGTGATAAGTATGGGTCTAACTTCATTCTTTTACAAATGGACATCCAGTTGGACCAGCACCATTTGTTGAAGATGCTGTCCTTCTTCCATTGTGCCGTTTTGGCTTCTTTGTCAAAAATTAGGTGGCCATAAGTATGTGGGTCTATTTTTGGATCTTCAATTCGATTCCATTGATCTACTGGTCTGTTTCTATACCAATACCATGCTGTTTTTACAACTATTGCTCTGTAGTACAGCTTGAAATCTGGGATGGTAATACCTCCAGATGTTTTTTTATTGTACAGGATTGATTTAGCTATTCTGGGCTTTTTGTTGTTCCATATGAAATTGAGGCTAGCTCTTTCCAAGTCTACAAAAAATTGTGTTGGTATTTTGATAGGAATTGCATTAAATCTATATATTGCTTTTGGTAGGATGGCCATTTTTATTATGTTGATCCTACCTATCCATGAGCATGGGAGATCTTTCCATCTTCTAAAGGCCTCTTCCATTTCTTTCTTCAAGGGCTTGAAATTCTTGTTGTACAGGTCCTTTACTTGCTTGGTTAGAGTTACTCCCAGGTATTTTATGTTGTTTGCGGCTATTGCGAAGGGGGTTGTTTCTCTTATTTCTTCCTCAGCCCATTTGTTTGCTGTATAAAGAAGGGCTTCTGATTTTTTTGAATTAATTTTGTATCCAGCCCCTTTGCTGAACCTTCAGCTGTAAGAGTTCTCTGGTGGAATTTTTGGGGTCGCTTATGTATACTATCATATCATCTGCAAATAGGGATAATTTGACTTCTTTGTTTCCGATGTTTATCCCCTTGATCTCCTTTAGTTGTCTTATTGCTCTAGCAAGAACTTCAAGTACTATATTGAAGAGATATGGTGAAAGTGGACATGCTTGTCTTGTCCCTGAGTTTAGAGGAAATGCATCAAGTTTCTCTCCATTTATTTTGATGTTGGCCACTGGCCTGCTGTATATTGCCTTTATTATTTCTAGGTACGGTCCTTGTATGCCCGTTCTCTCCAGGACTTTTAGCATGAAGGGGTGTTGGATTTTGTCAAATGCTTTTTCGGCATCTAGCGAGATTATCATGTGGTTTTTTTTCTTTCATCTTGTTTATATGGTCAATGACGTTGATAGACTTTCGTATGTTGAACCATCCCTGCATTCCTGGGATGAAGCCTACTTGATCATGGTGTATGATACTTTTGATGTGTTCTTGAATTCGGTTTGCTAGTATTTTATTAAGTATTTTTGCATCTATGTTCATGAGGGAGATTGGTCTGAAGTTCTCTTTCTTTGTTGGGTCTTTGTGTGGTTTAGGAATCAGGGTGATCGTGGCCTCATAGAATAAGTTTGGCAATGTTCTTTCAGATTCTATTTTGTGAAAGAGTTTGAAAAGTATTGGTGTTAGCTCCTCTTTGAAGGTCTGGTAGAATTCCATGCTAAAGCCATCTGGCCCTGGGCTTTTTTTGGTTGGGAGATTTTTAATGACTGTTTCTATTTCCTTAGGGGCTATAGGGCTGTTTAATCTGTTTATCTGTTCTTGATTTAGCTTCGGTAGGTGGAATCTATCAAGAAAATTGTCCGTTTCACTTAAGTTTTCAAATTTGGTAGAGTATAGATTTTTAAAGTAGGATCCAAATATTCTCTGGTTTTCCTCAATGTCTGTTGTTATTTCTCTCTTTTCATTTCTGATTTTGTTGATTTGTGTTTTCTCCCTCTGTCTTTTAGTTAATTTGGCTAAGTGTCTGTCTATTTTGTTGATTTTCTCAAAGAACCAACTCTTGGTTTCATTGATTCTTTGTATAGTTCTTTTTATTTCTAAGTTGTTGATTTCAGCCCTAAGTTTGATGATCTCCTCCCTTCTGCTCCTCTTGGGAGTGTTTGCTTCTTTTTTTTCCAATTCACCCAGTTTAGCTGTTAATTCGCTAATATGAGCTGTCACAATTTCCTTTTTGAAGGCACTTAGTGCTATGAACTTTCCTCGTAGCACACCTTTCATTGTGTCCCATAGGCTTGGATATGTTGTGTCTTCATTTTCGTTGGATTTTAAGAAGTCTTTGATTTCCTTCTTTATTTCTTCCCCAACCCAGTGGTCCTCTAGTAAAGAGTTGTTCAATTTCCATGTGAGTGTAGACTTTCTGTTGATTCTTTTGCTATTGAAGTCCAGCTTTATTCCATGGTGGTCTGATAAGATACAAGGGGTTATTTCAATTTTCTTGTATCTGTTGAGGCTATCTTTGTGTCCAACTATATGGTCGATTTTGGAGAAGGTTCCGTGAGGTGCTGAGAAGAAGGTGTATTCTTTTGTGTTTGGGTGAAACGTTCTGTAGATATCTGTTAGGTCCATTTGGTTCATGATCTCTGTTAGACTCATTATTTCTTTGTTTGGCTTCTGTATTGATGATCTGTCCATAGTTGTGAGTGGGGTGTTGAAGTCTCCCACTATTAAAGTGTTTGGATCGATGTGCGATTTAAGTTTTAGAAGTGTTTCTTTTATAAATGTAGGTGCCTTTGTATTTGGGGCATAGATGTTCAATATTGAGATGACCTCTTGGTGGATATTTCCTTTAATGAGTATGTAATGCCCTTCTCTGTCTTTTTTTATTAACTTCAATTGGAAGTATATTTTGTTTGATATTAGGGTGGCTACTCCAGCTTGTTTCCTGGGTATTTGCTTGGAAAACCTTTTCCCAGCCCTTTACTCTGAGGTAGTGTTTATTTTCAATAGTGAGGTGTGTTTCTTCTATACAGCAAAAAGATGGGTCTTGTTTACGGATCCAGTCTGTAAGTCTGTGTCTTTTTATTGGCGAGTTGAGTCCATTGATGTTGATGGGTATTAGTGACCAGGGGTTGTTATTTCCCATTATTTTGGTTTAGCTGGCTGTCTTGTGTTTCTCTTTTGTTTAGTTGCTGTGGAGGTTTCTATTTCCTCTGTTTTCTTGGGTGTAGTTATCTTCTTTGGGTTGGGATTTTCCTTCTAGGATCTTCTGTAGGGCTGGGTTTGTGAGGAGATATTGTTTGAATTTGATTTTGTCATGGAATATCTTGTTTTCTCCTTCTGTGTTGATAGAGAGTTTTGCTGGATATAGTAGTCTGGCTGGGCACCTATATTCTCTCAGGGCTTGTAGGACATCCGTCCAGGCCCTTGTAGCTTTTAATGTTTCTGAGGAGAAGTCAGGTGTGATTCTGATGGGTCTGCCATTGTATGTGACTTGGCCTTTTTCTCTTACAGCTTTTAATATCCTTTCTTTGTTCTCTTCATTTGGAGTTTCTATTATTATGTGGCAAGAGGAGTTTCTTTTCTGATCTAATCTGTTTGGTGTTCTGTAAGCCTCTTGGATTTTTACTGGCATCTCTTTCTTTAGGTTTGGGAAGTTTTCTTCTCTGATTTTGTTGAAGATATTTCCTGGACCATGGAGTCGGGAGTCTTCTCTTTCCTCTATGCCTATAATTCTTAGGTTCCGTCTTTTCATTGAGTCCTTGATTTCTTGGATGTTGTGGGTGAGATATTTTTTAGCTTTCTCATTTTCTTTAGATGTTGTACTGATTTCTTCCATCGAATCTTCCATGCCTGAGATCCTGTCTTCCATCTCTTGCATTCTATTTTTCATACTCACATCTCTAGTTCCTGTTCTCTTCTCTTGATTCTCCATTTCCTCTTTTAACTCTGACTGTGTTTTCTTTATTGTTTCCATTTCTATTTTCATGTCTTGAATGGTAGTGTTCGTTTTGTACATTTCCTTCTCCAATTTGCTTGTTTTTGTCTGGAGATCTTTCATTGCTTTATCCTTTTCCTGTTCAAGCTTGGTCACCTTGGCTTGGAGCTCTTTAATGATGTTATCCGTTGTTTTGACTAGTAAGATTGTGGCTTCTTTGAATTCCTTCATAGTTTTAAGTTCTTCTTGAAGGGACTTTATCACTTTCCATACTGTAGAAATGTCATCATTTTCATGTGTTTCAGTTGTGGTGAGGTGGTTCAGGCTGGACGGAATAGCGTTGCTTTCTTTTGTTGGAGACTTTTTGCTCTGTTTTTTTTTTTTTTTTGTCTCTGGCCTCTGACCATGTGGAATTTGCTGTCTTCTGGACTTGGGTCCAAAGGGGGCACTGTGGTGTAGGATTCGAGTTGCCTTACTCCACCCCTATAAGGTGAGTCATTCAGTCTCGCCTCCCAGGTGGGGATCTAATTAATTCAGGTGGCAGGGCTGTTTACAATTAAGTTCTGATTTCCCGCCGGAAGGGCCTGTACTAATACATAAGACCGATATAGGACCGTTTCAAATATCTAGCAGTTTTCCCGGGGTTGGTTCCTGTAGCGGGTAAGTCTGCAGTTCAGCTGCAGTAGCCTTGCTGCTCCCATGGCTTGGAAACTGGCCAATGACGTCACAGACTGCGATCAGTGGTCTGAAGGCACTTTGTAGGGGATCTCCCACTCACTTCCAATGGTTGCAAGCTTTTGCTAGATAATTGGATCGGATTGTCTGTGTGAGACCTTGGAGTGCCCAGCAGGGTGGGGATTATCTCTGTGTGGTTTCTGAATCTGCTGACTGGGTATTAGGTTGGAACTTACCAGGGATTTCTCCTTTTGGGGGGATGGGTTATCCCAATTCCCGGGTCCAGAGGCTTCCTAGCGTGTCCGAGATTCGGAAGTGGTGTCCTGCCCAGGCATCTTCCGTGGTCCCTGTGTAGCTGGGTGAGATTTAGAAGGGGTCGTGCCCTTTTTACAGCATCCTGGAACACTTGCCGCCTTTTGATTGTTGATCCGGAAATCAAAATATGTCCACGCCGGCCGCCGCCATCTTGGATCCCCCCAAAATTTTTTATTTAATTTTATTTATTTGTTTATTTTACATTCCAATTTTAACCCTCCTCTCTCCTCTTCTCCCAGTCCCACCCCTCTACTCATTTTCCCCACACTCCCCCCCACCCAGTCAGGACTAAATGCCTCCTCTTCCACTGAGGCAAGATAAGGCAGCTCTTCTGGGAAAATGAATTATTTTTGAAGTTTAAAAAAATACAGCTTCTGGATACTATTGCTCTGTCAGATGTACAGTTTTCAAAGATTTTTCTCCCACTCCGTAGATAGTCTTTTTTACTTTGCTGTTTCATTTGTTGTGTAGAGCTCTTCCATCCAATATAATCCCATTTTTCAATTCTGGAGATTATTTTCTGTGCTGCTGATGTTTCTTTTAAAACATTTTTCTATTCTTCTCTCAAACCCTTTCACGTAGCCTCTCTCCACTTGCTCTCTCGCAAATTCATGGTCTCTGACCTCTTTTTAAAAATTGGAATAATATGGAATATTACTAACATGGAATATCAGATACATGCAGATATATATATATATACACACATATGTACATATGTTGATACATATATTCATACATACATATACACATATATGTACATCACACACAATTTCTCTCTCTCAATATTATTCAATATATAAATGCAATCTGTTTAGTCTGTATGATGTCATTTGTATTTCTGTTTTCAGGGCTGACCATTTGATATCAGATAACGAGTTGATGTGCCCTTCCCTGGGGAAAACTATTTTTCCCACTCTGAGCACTCCTTAGTTGTCTATAGTTTGTCTGTAGGTCCGAGGCCCATGAGCTTCTCTGCTTCCTGATGGTCTTTAAGACCTCACCTCTTCCTATGCCTTGAAGGGACTGTTTTCTGTATGATTTTATCTAAAGGTTCGGACCATATATAAAGGTCTTTGATCTGTTTTGAATTCATTTTTTAAATGCAGAGTGATATGAGTCTAGTTTCATTCTGTCCCACCTTTATTTTCCTTTTGTTTTGTGTGCTACTGAGAATCAACCCAGGACCTTGTACATGACAAGCTCTTCCATGTCCACTTCCTTCATTCTCTTCAACTTGAAAATATTTTCTTTTTGAGATATGGTCTAAACAAGTTGTTCAGGCTGGTCTGAACTCACTGTATAGCCAAGGTAGGGCTTGAACCTGCAATTCTCCTGCCTCAGCCTTTTTAGCAACTGGAAACACAAGCTTATGCCTCCAGATTAGTTTTATTTTTCTATGGGTGGACATTCAGTTTTCCAGTACCATTTATTGAAGGGGCTGTCTTTTATCCAGTGTATGGGTGGTTTCTGGGTCCTCTGTTTTTTTTTAGTGGTGTCTTTTATCCAGTGTATGGGTGGTTTCTGGATCCTCTGTTCTCTTCCAGTGATCCATGTATCTCTGCCTGTGTGATGTTGGTGCTTAGTCACTATTGCTCCAGGAAAAATTTGAGAACAGGTATGTGATACATTTAGCATTGTTCTTTCTGCTAAGGCTGCTGTGGGTATTCAGGGTATTTTGTGCTTCCAAATGCATTTTAGGATTGTTTTTCTAGTTCTGTGACGAATGTCATTAGAATCTTAATGCACTAACAGCCACTTGCACAATATTATTTCTACCAGTCTACAAATATTTTTCATCATCTTCTAGTGTATTCTTCAATTTGTTTCTTTATTGACATAAAATTTTCATTGTAGGTTTTTCACTTTCTTGGTTATGTTTTTTTCCTAGATTTTTGAATCTACTATGAATGGGATTTCTATCTCCTATTTTCTTTCTCAACTAGTTTGTTTTTGGTATACAGGAAAGCTACTGATTTTTGTAGGTTGATTCTACATCTTGCTACATAGTTGAGAAAGTGTAGCAGATCTAGGGATTTTGCCTGCTGGGGTCCTTCCAGTGTTTTAAGCATAAGACTATGTTTCTGAAAATAAGAATGTGTCAACTTATTCCTTTCATATTTGTATCTTTAAGAATTTCTTTTCTCTTATCTTATTTCTTTTGTTGAATATTTGAACAAGAGTGGTGAGAGTGATCATTATTGCTTCCTTCTCATTTTAGATTTGCTTCTAGATTTTCCATGTTGAAGATAATACTGCATACAGGTTATTTGTATATAGGATTTATTGTGTTGAGATGTGGTCCTTTTGTTCCTGGTTCCTTTAGGGCTTTTATTAGGAAGGCATCTTTGCCAAAGTCCTTTGGTGACTCTATTGGGATGATCATATGATATCTGTCCTCAAATCTGTTTCTATCTTACATTATACTTTTTATTTTATGTGAAGACCCAATTTATTTTATGTGTAGACCTGGGATAAAACCAATGTGGTCATGGTGCATGATCTTAGTGTGTGATTGAATATGATTTATAAGACTGTTATCGAGAATTATATCTGTGCCCATGAGCAAAATTAATCTATTGTTTTCTTTTGTTGGTTCCTATTCTAGTTCTGAAGTCCAGGTAATGCTGGCTTCACAGAATGAGCTGGAAGTGTCCCCTCTCATTGTGTTCTGTGGAACAGTTTGAGAAGTATTGTGGCTAACTCTCTTTTAAAGGTTTGCTAGAATTTGGAATTAAATGTGCCTGGTTCTGGGCTTCTTTGTGGAGAGTTTGATGTTATCATTATTATGAGTCTATTTCATTGTGTATAATTTCTTGATTTTTTTGTAGGTCACATGTGATATGATGTTTACTTTTTTCTTTTACATTTTTAAAACATATATTTTCAGAATTATCTCTAATGATTCTCTGCATTTCATTCTTATCTAATATTTCCTACCCTTTTTCATTTCTAGTTTTATTGATATGAATCTTCTTTTTCTTTTGGCTGTTTGACTAAATGTCTGTAAAACTTGTTTAACTTAAAAAGAAAAAGGCTATACCAACAGCACAGGCTCTAAGACCAACAATCAATAAATGGGACCTTATGAAATTGAAAACTTCTGTAAGGCAAAAGACACTGTCATTCGAACAAAATGGCAACCTGCAGATTAGGAAAAGATCTTCAACAACCCCACATCTGACAGAGGGCTAATATCCAAAATTTACAAAGAACTCAAGAAATTAAATGCCAAGAAACAAAGTAATCCAATCAAAAATGGGAACAGAGCTAAACAGAGAATTCACAAAGGAGGGATCCCTAATGGCTGAGAGACACTTGAAGAAATGCTCAGCATCCTTAATCATCAGAGAAATGCAACTCAAGAGGACTCTGAGATTCCATCTCACACCTGTCAGAATGGCTAAGATCAAAAACTCAAATGATAGCACATGCTGGCAAGGTTGTGGGGAAAGGGAACTCTCCTTCATTGCTGGTGGGAGTGCAAGCTCGTACACCCACTATGTTAATCAGTCTGGTGATATCTTAGAAAACTTGAAATAGCTCTACCTCAATACCCATCCATACCACTTCTGGGTATGCATCCAATTGATTCCTCAACAAACCACAAGAACGTTTCCTCATCTATGTTCATAGCAGCCTTATTTGTAATAGCTAGAAACTGGAAACAACACAGATGGTCCTCAACGAAGAAATGGACAAAAAAACTGTGGTACATCTACACAATGGAATACTACTCAGCCATCAGAAACAATGAAATCATGCAATTTGCAGTCAAATGGATGGAACTAGAGAAATTCATCCTGAGTGAGTTAACCCAGACTCAGAAGGATGCACAAGGCATCTATTCACTTATAATCAGATTTTAGCCATAGTACAGGATAACTATACTACAACCAATGCACCAAAGGGAACATGGACATAGACTTTGTTTCCTGTCAATGAGACACTTTGCCCTAGTGGTGCTGCATTGTAGGCCCCAGTGTATGAGGAGGCTCTTGGCCCTCATATGACTGCTGAACTTGGGTGGGAGACTGATATGTAGGGACACTCTACTCTGGAGGAGTTGGAAGGGATAGTGGTTAGAGGATGGGAGGGCAGGACTGGGAGGGGTGGATAGAGAGTACTGTGATGGAGATGTAACCTGAAGTAATAAATAAACATAAAAAAGAAAAAGGTTTCCAAAAGTTGGTTCTACCTATTGTTCTTTTAGTGCCATCATTCATTTCTGCTCCGTCTTCATCAGTGTTGCTGCTGAGACATGTTTATTACTGCTTTTAGATTTGACTGGTTATTGTTTTTCCCCCAACACCCAGAATTTGTTCATTAGATTATTTATTTGAGAACTCTCTGAGCTCTTAATGTCAGATCTTGTAACTGTAAACTTTCTTCTTAGAAATGTCTTACATGTATCCAGCAGGCTCCAGTAGTTGTGGTTATATTCTCATTTGATTGTAGGAATTCTAAATTTCTTCAGTGACCCACTACCCATTCAGGAGTTTATTTCATGGAAGCAATACTGAGCACAAAGAATAATTCTGGGGGAACGTTCCATGCCTGAGCTCAAGTTATACTACAGGTTTATACTAACAAACATCATGGTGCTAGAACAAAACCAGGCATGTAGATTAATGGAAAAAAATAAAGGACTCTATAAAAACCCACACAACTATATCAATCTGATTCTTGATAAAAATACCACAAGAACACATTGGAGAAAAGACAGACTCCTCAACATGTGATGCTGGGAAAGGCAGACATCCACCTGTCAAAAAAATAAATTAGGTGTATACCTTTAACTGTGTACAAAAGTTAACTCCGAATGAATCAAAGACTTCAAGGTAAGAGCTGAAATTCTGAAACATATTGAGGAAAGAGTAAGTGGAACATTTCAGGACTCAGTGTAGGGACACTGTCTTAGGACTCCAGTCACTCAGGAGATAAAGCAATAGTTGACAGATACATGAAATTAAAAAGCTTCTGCACAGCAAATGGGACATTCAGGTGAAGACACACTCTGCAGAATGGGAGACAGTCTTGTCTAACTCTGCTTATGACAGAGGGTTAATATCCAGACTACATAAAGAACTCAAAAACCTGCACACCAAGACACCAAACATCCCAATTAATAAGTGGGTTGAAATGAGCAGAATGTCCTCAAAACATTAAAATATGAATGACCAATAAGCATTTAAAATAAATATCCACCATCACCAGCTATCAGGACAGTGTACCTTAAAAGCACACAGAGATTCCTTTCACCCTAAAGAAAATGGAAGTTGTTTAGAAAACATACAACAAATGCTGGTAGGGGTATGGCTTAAAGGGAACCTTTGCACATGCTGGTTGGAATGTAAGCTAGTCCACTTACTATGGAAATTAGTACAGAAGTTCCTTGAAAAACTGAAAATAATCTACCATGTGGCCAGCTCTTGAAAGACTCTATGTCAACACATTGCAGAAATATTCACACATCAATGTTGGTCACAGAACTGTTTTCAAAAGTTAAGTTTTGGAACCAACTGAAGGCTGGGCAGAGCTTGGTGGGTATAGTACTTGCTCTGCAAGCATCAGTATGGATCCCTAGCAGCCGTGAAAAGCCAGGTGTGCTGCTGTGGGCCTAGAATTCAAGCGCTGGGAATACAGGGGCAGGCAAATGCTGGGGGATCACTGTCCTGTTGGTCTAGCCCAAGTGGCAAGCTCTAGATTCAATAGAGATCCTGACTTAACAATTAGAGTGGAGAAGTGACTGAGAAAGGCATTCTGATACCAACCTCTGATCTCCACATGTGTCTACATGGGCAAATACACCTGTATATACATGTATACACATGCACACACACACAGACAGAGACAGAGAGACAGAATGGAAGAGAGGGGAAGAAAGAGAGAGAGAGAGAGATTCAGAGACATACCTGGTTTTGAAGATGAATGAAGGAGACATGAACGAAGGCATGCAGGGACTTTCCAGAATTAGTATAGATGAAAGAAAACAACAAACCTCCCTCACAGTGTTTCCTTATCCCCTCTATAAAGAGGGGATTGTTTATTTGTGTGGACCTGAAGTATGATTTTACATGCTGACATCATGATTTGAGACCAGGAAAACTTATTTTATTTTTGACTCCCGAACTGCATGATAGTTAATTGTATAAAGCCACTATGTATGTCTGACTCATGTAACAGCATCAGGAAACTAAAACAAACTTCCATTTAAAATGTGTCACAAGCACCTCCACGTCTGTGAATACATTCTTTTATCTTCAATGTTAATGAATCCAACAATTTTCAAATAGAGAGCTACCCTCTCATTGACTTACTGATCTATGGGTGAATATTTAGTTCACTTTCTGAGTTTTTGGTTTGCTATAGTAAACACCACAGTGGTTAACAGCCTTGATATTTGTCTGACCTTTTCCAGGTTTTTGAGTGTATCTTTAGTGGAAACACCTAGACTGAAGATCTGGGAGATGAACATTTCAAGGTTTGTGACACCTGTTAAAATTAGAGATACATTTTCCACAGCCACTTTCTGTCACTTTTTGAGTCCTTTTCTTTGAAATGGGGGCCATTAGGTCTGCTGAAAGAAAGCGTTGCTTCATGACTAAATGCTGTCATTTGTTATTGCTGTTCTCTTTCTGCAATAGAAGGCCTGCTAAGAGGTACCGGGAGGCGGCCTACTTGGAGGCCACCATTTCCACTCATAGGAATTTCTCTTGGACAATAGAATTGGACTGCTCAGAACACAGCTGTGGTGACAAGACTTGAACCCATCAGACAAATGCATGTTGAGCACACCCACCAGCTGCTTCTGGCTTGCCTGTCCTATGTGGATGTGCATCTGCCCACCTGTGACCAGGGGCTTCCTGGGGGCAGTCTGTGGTAACACTCAGAGATATCTGAATGCTACAATTGATACCACTCTGCAGTGGGGTTTGGGGGAACATTTAAGGCATATCTTGAAATTTCAGGATCTGAATATAAATATCTCAGGGCAATATGGAACAAAGGATTATTGTGACAAGGGTGCTGCTATGATGAAATGCTCATAAATCCAGAGATGTAACAATTTGGAGTTTTAGTTTGGGAAGCTCTTCCTTATCTGCTTTGTTACAGTGACCTTTTTTTTCCTTTCTAAAATACTAAGGGTGGGACTGGGAAGATGAGTCAGCAGGTAAGTGCTTGTTCTGCAAGTGTGAGATTCGGGTTCAAATCCTCAGAACCCATGCAAAGTCAGCTGAAGTAGCATGCATTGAAATTGTGATGCTCCTACAAGAGACTGGGAGCAGAGACAGGGGAGTTCCCGGGAGTTTGCAGCCTGGCTAGTCTGCCTCAAGCTAGGTGAGAACCAGTGCCGGAGGCTGTCTTCTGACCTCCACAGGTGCATCATGTCATTCGTATGCTTGTACTCACACGTATAAATATGCTCACATGTGTACACTCACAAGCATGCACCCACACACATTTATTAAAAAATTCTAAGGACAAATGATCCAGGATGATCCAAATAAAAATGATCCAAATAAAAGGAGAGACAAGAGAAGGCAGAAATAGAAACCCTGAACATGGTATGATGTGTGAAGATCATAATTCGATAAGTATCAATGTATTAAAATGTCTATGAAAAGCCCTGTCATGTGTTGGGTCCTCAGGTAGTGGGTCTACATGTAGTCTTGTCATGTACATGACCCTGTTATTCTAAAATTCTGCTGTATTTTTCACTAGCACTGATACAGAAATGATGCTAGCTGAATATTTAATACCCACATATACTATTAGGAGTCTGTTGACCATATGCCAAAGAAGTCTATGTCTTGAATAGTTCAAACATGTGGATAGAAAAAGCAATAAATCTCACATTTATTGCTGTATGTGAACTATAAAGTTACTGTGAAATAACCAAATAATTAAACTTCTCCTTTTTTTCCTGAATATTATATTTACCATTGAAAAAGGTCTTGGGAACACCACATTTTACTATGATTCCCTTGTTAGGCTACACAGAATTAGAATAAGAATTTTATGATATGTGTAGGGGAAGCCCTAATGCTGTACCAAGCTGGAACATGCTTCAGAGACTCACATTTATTTTGTCAAAGTTCTGGCACCCAGAAGTCCAAAAGAGAGGTGCTGGCAGAGCTGGGCCACTGGAAGGCTCTAGAAGAGAATCTACCTCATTTCCTCCAGATCCTGGTGGCTCTTGGCACTCGCCTGACTCCAGGTGCTGCTTCCATCTTTTTCAGCTTTTTCTCTTTTGGGCTTCTCTTCTATCTTGTTGAAGGACTCTGCTGTGGGATGAAGAGGTCTCCAGGGGAAATTAGTGTTGTGTCATATTGAGAGCCTTGAGTTATTGTGTCTGCAAAGAGTCCTTTTCCAAATAAGGCCACATCACATTGTGGTGCAGCCTTGCGTTGTGGGGGCAACATTCACTCTTCTCCTAGCAATACATCTTTCTTCTACTGGATGATGTGGAGAGTAGCCATATTACATCAGGCAAGCTTGGTTTACTTGCCCAAGACACTGAATATTCAGTCTAACAGTAAATTTGGAGCTCTAATTCACAATTTATGGATATCTTCTCATGAAACCAACCTATTGTCTATAGTCACCAACCCAAGGAGCCAGACTATTCTCTACAAATAAGGTTTAAAGGAAGTAAGAATGTAATCTTTATGTAGTAGTAATTTTTTGATGATGTAACAAATGCCAGAGGCAGGGTGACTTTATAAGTAGAAAGGTTTGTCTAGATCTCAGTTGAAAGTTACAACATAAGAAACACAGCTGAAGCTCTGGAAAAGCCTCAGGGCAGATGATGAGAAGACACGTAGAAATGACAGACCCCTTCCCAGAGAAGAAGCCAGAGACTGGGTCATTTGATTCTTGTCACAGTTCTACCCTTCATCCATTTGCCTACTGTCTTCACCAGACTCTACCAATCAAAGGGCTCACTTCTCAACTTTGATCCACAGAAGGCTAAGCTCAACACATAAGCTCCTAGAGGACACTCTTAAACCCTATCCAAACCTCAGCACTCTAGTAACAAGTTAAGAAGACACACAATGTCTGTGACAGTTATCCCCACGTGGCCCAGACTTGATTTATGACTGACAGGTTCTGTAACACGCCCCACTGCCTTTCTAAATTAGGACTGATCAGAAGAAGCCATCTGATCAACCACACAAAGCACCCTGCTTTTAGTCTCTCATCAGCAGCTTCCACCCAGGCAGCAGCCTCAAATCAGGGCATACTGGGATCTGTCTCCTTTCCAGTCTGATGTTCTTCCCTCATCTGCCTGCCTTTGGGTTCCTGCTGAAGGCCAGCAGTCATGGCTGACCCCACAGCAAGCTCGGAGTGTGCTGCTGTCCTGTTTCCCTCTGAGTAGTCTTTTCCAGGATGCCTGTCTTATTTTCTCATCATGTGAAGAAAGCATTCCTGACTCAGGGAATGTTATCCTTTAATGTCCCTTTCTAGCCCTTATATTCCAAACAGGGGGCATGTCACATGATGGAATTGGATGGCAGTGCTGAGAAAATCTAGAGACACAATGAACAAATGGCTCAGAAGTTAGTAACAGGATCTGTGACAGATGTCAGAACACACTACAGCAGCCATTGAGCCCCATGCTCAAATCTATGCACAATAAAAGCAGCTCATGTGTGCAAACCAGACATATTATAAGTGGTGTTATTTTACAGATTTCTCTGTCTCTTTTTAAAACTTTCCCTTTCTTCCTTAGTGGCAGAATGGCATTTCCTTTGGAATACACCAGCATGGATTTTCTCTTACCCTATGGCTATAGAGTATTCATGAGAGGCACATTAGCGCCTCAGGAGTGTGATTGATTGATTAATCTTTTTTGAGTGCATGACTGTATGAAGCTGGTTCTGAAATAATAGATGGGGGAGGTTGGGGCAGGAATGAAGCTTGAAAGGTACAGGTCTCTGGTGTGAGAGAAGAGAGCAAGAAATTGCATGGAGAGGTGGGAAAGGCTACGTGGTTGAGCACAAATAGCATGTGCCTTGGAACCAGGAGTTTGGGGATGTCAAATTAGAGCCAATTTATAGTGCCTTTTCAGCTCCCTTCTGCCCTATAGCTCATGTTCTCATCCCAGTCTGACATTTGCCCAAGGAGACAAACATGTCTGGTGTCTGTTGAGTCATGTGAAAGGTTTCAGTTTTCATTATAAACAATCTGGAGTGATGGCCAATGGGCTCCAACAGCTCTGCTGATGGGCTGAGCAGTAAATTTCCAACAGAGCTCCTGGGGGCTGTAGCACCATGCACAAGCTTTCCAGAGTCACTTGGGTCAGCAGCAGGATGCCCAGCCAGATGCTAAATCTAGCCCTATGTCAATTTGAATGACTTCATTTTTTTTATATAATAATTTATTTTTTATTTCTTCAAGTTACATCTCAATCACAATCCCCTCCCTCCTCCCCCTCAGCCCCACCATCCTCTTCCCTTCTTCTTCTTTATTTTCTTTTTTTTTTAGTTTAAGGTATTTATTTTTCCCCCCAACAGCTCTCCCTTTCAGTCCAAATAATGGTTCTTTTTCTTATAACTATAAATACAATACAAAACAACAGAAATAAATAGGCCACGATTATAAGAGTTATATGGCTTAGCATACATTCCCAATGTCCAGTCCATATGTATTTGGCACCTGACTTTAACATTCTACTATCTAACCATCTCCATGAGTTTAAAGTTCTATATCTAACTCAGCTTTCATACTAACTTGCCTCATAATTTTAAAAATATCTTCTTAGATCCAGAACACCCTCTTGATTCCTAAACAACTCAAAATTTAACTATGAGACTCTAGCTATCTATTCTTCAACCACCTCAGAGACCTGAGAGGGATAAATATATCTGATTATATAGGAAGTGCAGGGCCTGCAGCTTCCAAAACTAAAAAATGACATACCAGTGGCTGCCTGGACAGTTCCCATTTTCTCTCCATACATTACAGCATCAATCTTCAGCCATTTGGCCCCATTTCTCTGACAGACATTGGTTGTAGAGCAGGAATTATGAAGGACTTACCTACCCTGTCTTGGCAGAGCTAGGCTGTCGACTTACCTGCTTCCAAGTTTTGTCCTTTTTGGACAGAAGTCTGTCTACAGTTGAAGCAAGTGGTTTTTCTTGCCAAGAGAATGGCTTACCACCAATT
>CAJQZJ010034157.1:1059924-1072768 GCA_907164525.1 Lophiomys imhausi | reverse complement strand
TGTTTCACTGTAGGCTAGGGGACCTCACATTCACTCCACAATGACTAATCTCATTCACCTACTACTCAGATGTACTGCTCTATGGTCGGCGCCATCTTGGATCAAAAAAAAAAAAGACTTCATTTTTATTAGTTCTGCATGGTGGCTTCTGTCTACACTCCCCTCTGACGACACTGAGGGAACATGGTGTGGGAGGTACATCATGTTGCTGTTATGACCTGGGTCTTGTCTTTTCTAGAACACTCTTTCCTGTATTCAGCTCTGTTTCTGTGTGTTGAACATGTGCTTCAGGAAATATGTAACAGTGGTACTCTTCCATTGCCCACGTTGTAGATGTTTGGATCCTCCTACAGAGCTCTGCTCAAGCTGCTGGCTGCTGATAAACAATGTAAAAATTAGCTCAAACTTGAGGCAACTGGTTTTGCAGTATCCCTGGAGAAAAGGCACAATTAACTCTGCTCTACAGACAGAAAACTGGGCATACAAAGTATTTAAAGGATGCTCAGCATGGTCAAGAGTGGGTCACTAGACAATCAGGACTGGAAGTCCCCAGCCTAACATGATGGCTTTTGAGCAGCTGGCTTCTGAATTGTAGTCTGCTGCCTCTCACTGAGAAGGCAGAAGGACTGTGATTGCTGACTCTTGCTGCCAGCAGTTCATACCCACTGGGCTCCCTTCTAATGATGCCAGGATTTCACGACTGAAAGTCTACCCCAGGTGCAACTGAAGTCAAACACAGACAGGGTACCTGCTCTTTGCTTACCCTTCTCTGGACCCTGTCAGTGTGGATACAAATATGGAGTGTACAGCTTCAATGACTGAGCCTCTTCCAGGGTCATGGTGGCTGTTGAATTTTAACTGGCCAGAGCTCACTGAAGACAAAGCCATTATTCCACTGGATGAGGACACAAAAAGGAAAGGACTGTCTTCGATGCTATGATAAATTTACCACTGACAGTAGTTTAAAATAACCCTCTTTGCTCCAGGGATTGTAGAAATCCAGGCCTCCCCACCAAGCTTATATCAAGGTGTCAACATTTACTGTCCTTCTGAAGCCTCCATAAGTGGGCAGGGTAGGAGTCAGCCTGTTCTAGCTAGCTCTGTGCAGAGCATGGAGAACGCAGCTATGCAGGCTAAACCACCCTATGCAGTCCCTTACTGTGGGCAGCAAGAACCATGTATGCCAGCCATCTCTTGACTGTGCTCTGATGTCACCTAATTCTGCCATAGGACATAGCCAGAGCAAGACCTGAAATCTATTATCCCATCTGAACTACACTGTCAGTCTTCCTTTTCAATGACCTAGATGATCTCAGGGACCCCAGTCTTCAAATAAAAGGTGGATCCCAGAAGGCAGTGCTTCCATGATAGGCAGAGGGTTGCCTTCTTGTCATGAAGGACCAGCCTTCGACCATCACTTATACAAAACCACTCTACCTCACCCCATTACAGGACACTTTACAACAATTACAGCCACTTCTAGAGGTGGAGGAAGCCCTTAACAGACCCTCCTTCCCAATGACCCTTAGCTGTGGATGCAAGTGTAAGGCCACCAGATTGAAGGTTGGGTGTGGGGACATGAGTGTGCTGTAGAGCTCAATGGTCTGCAGAGCACCCTCTTGTACCTCTAATCCTTCTCATCCTCTCCCCTCTGCCCATAGCTCACCAGTTTCTTCCTGCTAGAGAACCTTTCTCCTCTCCTATCAGTCTCACCTTCCTCCCTTTCCTTTTCCTATTTGTTGCTCTGCCATGTTGGGATTATTTTCTTTGTTCTCCCTTTCCTAATTTTCTGAATGAGCACAGACCACCAAACAAGGACAAGACAAGCAGATTCATTTGCATCTGGCTGAGCAGGGTGCTGGGTGATGCCCATTGCAGCCCAGAATTAGAGGTGATCCAGGTCTTTCTGGAAGCTTACTAGAGATAATTTGAACAGTACCTGGTACTTCTAGGATCTTGGCAGCACTGTATCCTACAGAATCTCTGTGAACACCTCCCTCCTCCAGGCTCCTCCAATTAGACTTTTTCATCACAATTCAGGAAACCTAATAACATTTTCTCTTTCTAGGCTGTTTGGGGTTCTAGTTATTTTTGCTGGAATTATACTCATTGTTTATTCTTTGCTTTCATTGAAAAGTCTCTTTTCCTCAGAATATTTCCAGGAGATTCTAAGATGATGGCTTTTACAACATTGCTATTTGGGAGAAGGCACTCTGTGTCTAAACAGAAGACACAGGAGCTGCCTATTGAGAGCTAAGTAGGTGGTGGCCACCAGTAATTCCATGCTTTTAGAAGCAATGATATTTTGTGTTAGTCAGTTTTGGGTCATTGCGACAAACTACCCAAGATAAACAACTTTAAAGGATAATAGATGTATGTTGGCAGATGGTTTGGAGACTCAGGCCACTGTTGCCTGGTTTTGTTGCTGGAGGCCTGAGGCAGCAGAGTGTACCCTGGTAGAAACAAACAGCATGGCAGCCAGGAGAGAAAAGGGAGGGGATGGGGTATCGGATGGGGAGAACTCCCAACATGTACTTCACAAACATGACGCAGTGACCTACTTCTTCCAAGTCCCCCTCTCCTAAAAATTTTCCAACCTTCCAGTAATGTCCTAGCTGTGTACTAGCCTTCAATACGTGAATGTTTTTGGAGGAAATTCCAGATCCAAGCTTTAAAGTAGAATTTTCATGGGAATATCAGCCTACTATATATTTAAAAAAAATATAACGATGAGTGGGAATTGCTTTCTGCACATACTTTAAAACTACTCAGACACTTTGGGCCAGGGCAGACATTCTTCTTCTTCCTCTTCTTCTTCTTCTTCTTCTTCTTCTTCTTCTTCTTCTTCTTCTTCCTCCTCCTCCTCCTCCTCCTCCTCCTCCTCCTCCTCCTCCTCTTCTTCTTCTTCTTCTTCTTGAAGTACTTCTTGATGGGAGTTTTCCTTTCATGCCATGGTGACAATCGAAAGTCTCCCTTGTTGCTGTTATCTCAGCTCTTGTGAAGGTGGCGAGTTCTGCTAGGAACAGTTCCCAAAACAGCCGGGTCAACCCAGAGTTCCATTACTGTTCAGTAGTTTAGGTCTATCAGGTTGAGCACTATCATTGCTCTAGGGGCAGTGGGACCTGGGAGGATGGAGATGATAAATGAGGTGGATTAAAGTCCCGTGAAATAGCCAATTCTATTTAAAGTATCAAACAATTTATACTTTGAGGGTTAAGATAGGTCATGTGAATAAAGTTTGCAGGAGTTCAAGGTGTATGCAATCACAAGGACAAGCCACACATGGTAAAAAAAAAAACAAAACGTTTTCCATAGAGGAAACATTTAATGAACAGCATCAAGCAATAATGAATAATCTGAAGTAAACTCATTCTTGTCCACTATACCTGGGAAGATCACAAAAACACATTCTAAGAATAATTCTGTGTTTGAAGAAACTGAGGTTGCAAGAGTTGTCTTGTTTTCTTGAAGTGTTTTCACAAGCACTCAGAATTCTCCCCATATGACTCCATTCTTGGAACGAATTCTGGCAGAGTATTTGATTGACAGTCACTCCAGGGATGACCATGAATCCCAGTTGTTTGTGCTGCCTGTGCCCTTCCCTCCAGCTCTGTTTCAACTGACGGAACCTGGTATAGTATCTGCTCCTGTCAGCGCCCAGCATCTTGCATACTTGTTTCAACTTGGCAGAGAGGGCAGGGCCTTTTTACTTTGGTGCTGCTTTAGCCTTGAAGTCCCTGGTGAGCTGAAGGGCAGTGTATGCACAGTTGCATGCATAGTTCCGTCCCCAGAACCTGATTTGGGTAAATTATCTCTGCAGATGTCACTGAGTTACAGATCTTGAGATGATTTATCTTGGGTACATAAGTGGGTCCAAGTCAAATGTTCCCATGAAAGACATGTAGAGGAGTGGAAGACATGGAGGGAACAGTGATAAAGAGATGAGGCAGAGATGGTGTATCTTCAATTTGTAGAGCTCCAGTGATGGCTAGACCCTGGAAGAGTCAGGCATCAACTTATCTCTGAAAGACTTGGGAAAGAGAATGGACTTATTGATTCTTTAACTTTGAACTTCTAGTCTTCAGAGTTGCAAGAGAATAAATTTCTAATTAAAAACAATTACTATTTATTTTTAATGTGTACATGTGTCTGTGTGGGGGCATGTCCATGTGAGTGGAGACACCCATAGAGGCTAGAAAAGTATGTCAGACCCCTAGATCTGGAGTGACAGGTGGTTGCTCAATCATTGCAGGAACTTACCTGGGGTCCTCTGCAAGAACAGTGCATGATGCCCTTAATCTACAGGGAATCTCTCTGCCTCCAATTTCCTGACTTTTTAAACCACCAGCTTTGTTGCAGCAGTCCTAGGAAATGAACACAGGAACCCATTCAGGTTGGTAGATGTCACAGGTGAGTTTTAGGAAGCAAGACTACTGTGTGACCCTATCATGGTGGGTATTTACAATCACACTTCCATCCAAGTCTTCAGCCTGATATGCAGTGCCAAGAGCAAGCCATTGTGCATGCTAAGTACTTTGCATAATACTGGTGTGTAGATCCTGGTGATTGTAAAGAATTACCTCTGATATTCCCTGTTGATATTATAGATGCTAAGGCAGGGGTATGGAGTATACAGTAAAATCTCTGCACTTTCTGACCACTTCTTCTATAGCAGCTTTAAAGCATAAAGACTATTAAATAAATAACAAACTGTGCTCTTCTTTCTCTAAGATATTGCTAATTTATACTGGCAGTTATGGTCTAGAACTTACTGTGTCTTGTGTACCTTTTCATTGTGGGACTTTATGACCATCAGTGAAACAGTTCCCTTTAGCTCTGGGTAGTCTCCAGCACATGATGCCCTGGTCAGCCAGGAAGTGAGACACCTTCAGAAGGATGTATACTGCAGACTTCATGCCAATCCTGGAAACAAGTTCATGGGAAAGTGCTTGTGGTATTGGAGTGGTGGGTTTAGCTCTTATGAGAGCCAATCCAAGGCATAGAAGAATCCCATCATCCCCTGGGGCCCTTCTCTCTTCATCTGCCCACAGACTTTCCTGGAGAGCAGAAAAGCTGCTTCATTCGATTCCTGTGGGATCAGCCACACAATTCTGCTTACAAGGTTGACCTGAAATAGACGTTTCTAGATTGATTTTTCTGACCAGCATAGTTCTCTGTGGCTGACACAATCCTCAAAGTGCTCTGCTCTGAGGCAGACACATGAAAAATAACTTGAAGACAGGTGGGTGGGAATGAGCCACCTTAAGAAATGGAGACTCTCTCTGATGCCACTGACTCCCTAGACTGGCACCCAACCTTCAGGGTGATCCAGCTCCACCTTTACTGTTTAAGATGCTAGTCAGCCTTAACAATTATTCTTCAACATAGCTTCAACCAAGATGTGGTTTATATTAGAAAAACAGGGAGTTCCTTGGCACACCTTTTATTATGGTATTAAGATCAGCATATGTGACAAATATTTTTGAAATGTTCAGGATACGTATTGTGTGTCGAGGTTAATATTGCTTGTCACCTTGTCAGGATTTACAGGACTGGGCATGCCTTGAGGGACTATCTGGATTAGGCTACCCTTGGTCATAAAAGTGAAGGATTATCTGGATTAGGCTAATTTTGGGCATAAAAGTGAAGGATTATCTGGATTAGCTATCCTTGGGAATGCCTGTGAGGGATTATCTGGGTTAGGCTAGCCTTGGGTATAACTGTGAGGGATTATCTGGATTAGGATAGCCTTAGGCATGCCTATGAGGGATTATCTGGATTAGGTTGACTGAGGTGTGAAGACCCCTTGTAACTGCTGGATAAACAAAAACGAGAAAAGGAGCTGAGCGTGAATCTTGGCAGTTCTCTGCTATCTTACTACAGATGCAATGTGACCAGCTACCTATCCTCCTGCCACCTTTTTCCTTCCATGATGGACTAGACCTTTGAACTATGAGCAAAAACAAAGTTTCCCCTTCAAGTTGCTTTTGTCAGTATATTTTACCAAGTGATCAGACTTGTAACTAAGACACATGGAACATAGTTATAATAAAGTTTATTTTATTGTGTGTCTGAAATCCTAATCTCATTGAACACCTGTCTCTCACCTGTCAACCTTATTGAGGTGACTCTCATCTCCAGCACTGGATTTGGTGACACAGCTCTTCTTCAAAGTTATCGAGCTCTTCCATGACATTCAACCTGTCGCAGAAGGCTCCTCCTTCTCTGTGTATATTGACACTTGGTGAGTAACTTGGATTTTCACGCATGAAGTTGTGCATGCTATTTTTATGTCAACTTGATACAAGCTAGGTGAATCTGAAAGGAGGGAACCTTAATTGAGAAAATGGCTCTATAAGATCTGGTTATAGGGCGTTTTGTTTTAATGATGATGGGGCCCATGGTGGGTGGTGCCATCCCTGGGCTGGTGGTCCTGGGTTCTCTTAGAAAGCAGGCTGAACAAGCCACGGGAGCAAGCCAGTAAGCAGAACCCCTCCATGAGCTTTTCATCAGTTCCTGCCTCCAGGTTCCTGCCTGGTTGAGTTCCTATCCTGACTTCCTTTGGTGATGAACAGCAATGTGGAAATATAAGCCATAAACCCTTTCCTTCCCCAAATTACTTTTAGTCATGGTGCTTTATCACAGCAACAGTAACCCTAAGTAAGATGAGGCTCTTTCTAGGTCAGTGGCTCGCTGGGCAGGCCACATTGTTTTCCTACATTTCCTGCTCTGTGGGTCATTCTGCTTTCCAGGTCAAGTAGAAAGCAACTTGCTAGTCTCCCATTCATCTTGCTTCCCTCCTGACCAAAATTACTCTACTAAGTTCCTAATGATTGTGTTTGTATCTCCTTTATTAATATTGGGGTCAACCTTAACAGCTGTGATCCATGTTCTGATTTAATTAAGATACACTTGGTTCTGTCTACAACCACTTATAAATTTTAATTAAATTGCACATATATTAAGCTGAATTATTATACAAGAGCCATGTATTTGATAAGATATGCAATTATCTGTGTTTGAAATGTAATAGTTTATATAATATTTTCAAATTCCCATTTTAAAAGAAAAGTCATTTTAGGTTAAGTTAAATGTCAAATAAAGATTGAAGATATTTCTAGCTTTGATTTCACTTCATATTATTATATTTCCATTTTGGAAAGTATTAACCACTTATTCATTAGTTCATTCTTTCTTCATTTTACACCAAGTCCTTCAGTATTTGGCATTATATAAGTGTCCTTATTGGAAGCTCAAATAAGCTTATCTGAGGCAGTAGGAATTTTGTATGTGAGTTGTTCACTTGGGTGCTTGGGTTTTCTTTAGTTGCTATTTACATGTCCAGCTCTGCTATTCTCTAGAAAAATGTTTAGGTAGAGTACATATGCAAACCGCCTCACTCACAAAAGAGATTATCATTTTTTATTCCCTTTTCTCATCGAGATGATTGACTGGGAGACGGGGGCTGTGCTTGGGAGGCATTATGAGCTCTGGTGTCCTACATTTATGTTGGAAATGCAACTTCAAGGAGGCAATGAAGGGTAAATAAGGCCTATGGGTAAATAAGTGGGTGGGACCTAAGCTGACAGAATAGAGGCCCTCACTATACCTGGAATGTTTACATTCTCATATGGGCTTCTGAGCCAAAGGACTGTGAGAAAACACCCAAGTGCAGCTTAAGACATTCGGCCTGTGGCATTTTGTCATGGGAGTCAGAGCTGATCAGAGAGTGAGGCTGACTCTACCTTTGGCTCTGGTGGGGTTTCCAGGGCCTGTTGGTGCTGTGGCCTGGGAGGGTGCGGAGTCCTCTTCTCTAACAGACTCCACTAAGCCAGTTCCAGAGAACAGCATGTGTTTTATCACAGGAGTTGGTGACATGGCCTTTGACTATGGAGTAAAGTGAATTAGTGTGTCCTTGCATTAACTCATGGCCTTGACCCATTCTCGTTCCATCTTGACTGATTGGACCTTTCTGCCTAGCCTCTTGTGATTTACAACCTTTACTCTCCATGGAAAGACAAATTTCGGATTCATTGGGTAGGTCTTAGGGCTTGCAACCATTCTGCCAGGGGAAATTTGCTCTATTAGAAGAGGTATTAATTCTTTCCCTTTTTGTGTGTCCTATCGAGTCTCATATGTCAACAGACTTCAGAACATTAAAAAAAATCTCAAGTTTGGCTTAATATTTTATATGACTTTTACACCACTGCGTCCTGTGTAGCCCTGAAAGCATGGCTTCTGTCTTTCCCTCAGAGTCCCACATTCTCTCATGTTTGATGCGCTAAAAGGCTCTTTCTGGATCAATGGAGAGCACCAGCCCTCCAGACATTGAGCTGTGACAGGAAATCAATGTGTGGTGAGGACAGTTGAGGATAACCTTAAATAACGTCTTTAAAAGAATCAGCACTCAGCAGCCCCCCCTTCCCCAAGTGCCCACAGAGACTGCTAGCAGAGATCACATCAGTGAGCTGAGATCATACCAGTGAGCATGCGCATTTCGTCTTAGCGTGCAGAGGTTTAGGCAAACTAGCAGATGGGAACTCCAGGCAGCATCCCCATTAGGAAGCACTTGGCTTTCAGATTACTCTCACACATACCTCTCCTCATCCGTGTGGTAAGACTTTTTGAAAAATACTGAACTCGACTTGATTAAGTCATGCTGAGACCTATGGAGCATATCTTATTTTCTTCTAAAAGCAACGCTTAGCAACATTTGCTTGCCAGCATCACCTGGCACCAAAAGCAGTGGGCGAATCCACCTGGTGTGTGCCACCGGCTGCTTTGTTGATGCCGGGTGAGCAGGAGGATGTTGAGAATACCTTCGTTGGTTTCTTATAAAATAATGCTTGATAAAATTGCTACTTGTGAGAGTATCTTTCGTGGGGGGTATAAGCCAGATAGACAATTACTTTTAAGATACATACGGCACCAGGGAATCGAGTTTTGCTGGACACCTTGGAGGACTATCTCACTAGGTCTGGTGTCTCTTGGTTGGGACACCGACTGCATGGGGAGCAGCACACTGCACGCTTCTTGGCAACATTTACATTAAGAAAACTCTTCAAGCGTTTAGAACTGGTCAAAGATGAAAGAATCTTGGAGAGTGTAATTTTCATATTAGTTTATGTAGCTATCCTTGTTAAAACAATGGCACTCCCACCCCCGCCCCCACATCAGCAAAAACAACAGGGGTAACACATATGAGAGACTCCTGGGCACCAATGCTATCACCACACAGCAGCTGTGAGAATCCCTCTGCTTACCCGGATTTGCTCAAGCTGTTGATTTGTAGTACTGTCCCAATTTGCTTCAATGGACATTCATGGGTGTTCAGTGGTGAGAATGAGGTGTAATATGCATTCCAGTCTCGCGTGGATGTGTACATTAGTAGGGGGAAGTAGAAGACTGCCAATCTGTCTTGAATAAGTTGTATTCAAGGAATCTGCAGATCGATGCATGAGTCAAACATGCACATACCAGTGTCTTCCTCGAAGGAGGATGGTTGGCATTGCTGGGGAATACCCTAGAGACAGAGGAAAGGACCTGAGAGGAGTAGGTAGGGAAGGGCCTGGGAATTGACCCAATCTCTAGGAGTAGTAACCTGTCTACCCTGAATGTTTCCAAATATTTTCAAGCCACCTTTAAGTATAAGCACACTGACACCTTGGATAACATGTTCTAGCAGTAAGAAACCCTGAGCGGCCAGAAGCAAGAATCACGGTTCCTCCATCTCATACTTTCTTTCCCACACCTCTCTATGGTTTTTTTGGTGTCCTAGCCATTTCTTCACTTGGGAAGCATGCTGACTCACAGACATGACTGAATTCTCTTTCACCTGCTCTTCTTGGGAGAAATGACTTGATTATAAAACCAGAACTTAGTGTTTGTAAGAGCTAACTTTTGGGAATTTGGCATTCGAGTGACCCCACGCTGGGTAAAGTGATTTCCATCTAGTCTGTTCACTGGGCTTCTGACTGCTCAGCCCTCCCCACAGAAACAATCTATCCCTTGCTGACGTGGCAAAACAGGCCTGCGCTGTAGGAGAGCAGTCAGTGTACTGGGGAAGATGAAAAATTCAAGCTCTTAAAAGTCCCCAGGCTGGCTGCTTGTTACCTCAGGGAGGGTGAGGGGTAGGGTAAGAGTAGGAAAGAAGAGCTGGTTTTTCAGGGCACTGATATCTCATGTCCTGGAGCTGCACCCAGCACCCTCAGCTTTCTCTGAAGTACAGGGAGGGGGACCAGGTGCCTGGCTTCTGACAGGTGTTGCAGGGAGATGGCCTTTTTCTTTTTACCTTGGAGCTCTGCTCACTGCATTGTTGTTCAACCTCGATAATTATTTACAAAACTTCAGAAAGCTTCCTTAGACATCTGAAGTTTATTTTTTTATAGTAGCTTTTCTGCTGTCATCATTTTAGCATGGTAAAACTGAATTCTTTAAGTCTGTACTCAGGGGTAAATGTCTAAGTCTGCTTCAGTTACCTTAACTGCTTTTTATTCATTGTTTGAATCTCATGATGTATGTAATGTGTCTTGATAAAATCCACTCCTGGCTTCTTCCTTCCAAACCTTCTTTACTCAAGTTCCCCTTGCCCCAAAAGTCCCCACCCCCTCAACTTCATATACTCTCCCTTCCTTTGGTTTTCATGAGCCCACTTAGTGCTTCCAGATATGATGGGTACCTGATATACATCTTTAGTTTTACAATAGCAAATAACATTCTAAGTCTTTCTGAGTTGTCAGTCTAATTCTAATAAATGGCCTGCCACTGCAGTCCTTTGCAGAGTGCCACAATAGAAGACCACAAGGCCTCACCCCTACACAACGAACTATAGTCAACTAAGGAACACTGAGAGTGGGAGAAATTGTTTTCCCCAGGGAAGAGCAGACCGACTGGTCATCCAATATGAAGTGGCCGCCTTGAAAACATACATACAAATAGCATTATACAAACCGAACAGTATATGTACATATTTTGTACATACACGTGTATGCATGAAACGATAAAAAATGGAAAAAGAAGTCATGATTTGAAAGAGTGGGGAAGGATATATAGGAGCGCTTGGAGGGAGGAAATGTGAAGGGAGAAATTATGTAACTATATTTTAATTTAAAAAGAAAACACCTAAAAGTATACAAAGTCATTTCTATTTGGAGAATGGCCTGGGGGTTTCCCCCTCTGTTGGGGCTTGTCTCCTCACCTTGGCCACAGATTGCATGATTCCCCTGAGGCAGCTTCTGCATTGCAGCTAATATCTCAATGTACTGGGTATGCTTGTGACACTAGGCGCTTTTTGCAAAAACAGAACCACATAACAGTTGATCAGTAGCTCAGCACCTCGCTCCCACACTAATTATTTTGTCTTCCAGAATGAACTGCACTTGTCATCTGGTGGTCCAATTACCTAAATGATTCAAAATCCACTCAACCTGGCCATACAACTCCTCATTCTTCTTTTTAGTAGATTCCAGAACCCCAACCACAAGCCCTTGACAGAGCCACTCAGCTTTCCGATATACAGCCTCACTCCTTGAAGGAGTCCAGTGGCCTCTTGGTGAGTTTGAACTTGAAGGCAGAGGCAAGCTTGCTTTGGTTTCTAATCTAGTACTGGGCTCGTTTTTATTAACTACTGTTTTGTTCTGTATTACCTGTCTCTTGAAACTTTATATGGAGTCTCTTTTATTTTTAAAATTTTATATATAAGTTTATTTATTTATTTACTTTAAATCCTGATTGTACCCCCTTGAACTCCTCCTCTGGGTCCCACCCTCCCACCCTCTTCCTCTTGTCCCCTCTCTTCCCCCTAGTCCCCCTCCTCTTCTTCTTAGAGGAGGAAAGGAGCCCCTCCCACCATCCCACCCCAGCACATTGAGTTGCATCATAGCTGAGCACATCCTCTTCCATTGAGTCCAGGCACTGCAGCCCTGTTAGGGGGAAGTGATTGAAAAACAGACATCAGAGTCCATGTCAGAGACAGCCCTCACTCCACTGCTAGAGGACGTGCATGAAGACCAAGCTGCCCATTGGTTACATAAGTGTAGGGGGCCTGGGTCCTGTTCATGCATGCTCTTTGGTTGGTGCTTCAGACTCTGTGAGCCCCCACGGGCCTAGGTTAGTTGTCTCTGTTGTTCTTCTTGTGGTGTTTTTGTCCCCTCCAGGTCCTTCTATCCTTCCCCCTACCCTTACACAAGGCACCTCATTCTTCATCTAATGTTTGGCAGTGAGTCTCAGCATCTGTTTTGACCCTCTGATGTGTGTCCTCTCAGAGGAAAGTTATTGTATGCTCCTGTCTGTAAGCATAGCAGAGTGTTGTTAATAGTGACAGGGGTTATGGAGTCTCTTTTAAACATTCAAATAAAGCTTCATGTTGACTATTCTATTTGCCCCACTGTAGAAACATGCCAATTAAGTTATTTAACCAGTATTTAGTTTATATTTAATTGGTTTGGTGGTGTTAATCCTTAACTGCCATTTTAAATGAATACATAGACACCGGATGGATTTTAACAAGCCTTGGCCTGAATTGTACAATCCTAGCCCATCTAAGCTAGCTCATAATTCTATTCCCCAAATATGACACCATATATGCATATGTTCCTTTGAACTGTTATTCTCCACGCTATGGGGATGTTCCAGGCCACGTGGAATGATCTTATTTTCTCTAACCCATGGCTTGCTCCTGGCTTCTTCTTAGAGATTCTTCTTCCCAAGATGCTTTCTGTCTCTGAAGCCTGCACACTTTAGTCCCACCTTTCTCTGTCTTTCCCAATCTCAGGCCTCAGCATTTTATTCAACCAACCAGAGACAATGTAAGTAACAGACAGCAAGAAGGACCAATTAATTAACA
>CAJQZJ010034157.1:1032944-1054924 GCA_907164525.1 Lophiomys imhausi | reverse complement strand
ACCAACCCAACATCTGACAGAGGGCTAATATCCAAAATATATAAAGAACTGAAGAAATTAAACACCAAAAAAATCAAATAACCCCATCAATAAATGGGGTACAGAGCTAAACAAAGAATTCACAGAAGAGGAATCTCTAAAGGCCGAGAGGCATTTGAGGAAATGTTCAACATCTTTGGTTATCAGGGAAATGCAACTTAAAACAACTCTGAGATTCCATCTCACACCTGTCAGAATGGCTAAGATCAAAAACTCAAATGATAGCACATGCTGGCGAGGATGTGGAGAAAGGGGAACACTCCCCCATTGCTAGTGGGACTGCAAACTTGTGCAACCACTTTGGAAATCAATCTGGAGATATCTTAGAAAATTGGGAATAAATCTACCTCAAGACCCAGCTATACGCCTCCTGGGCATATATCCAAAAGATTCTAAACGAAACCACAAGGACATTGCCTCAACAATGTTCATAGCAGCTTTATTTGTAATAGCCATAAACTGGAAACAACCCAGATGTCCTTCAACTGAAGAATGGATAAAAAAAACTGTGGTACATTTATACAATGGAATACTACACAGCTATCGGAAATGAGGAAATCATGCAATTCGAAACCAAATGGATGGAAATAGAAAAGCTCATCCTAAGTGAGCTGACGCAGTCCCAGAAAGATAAACATGGTATGTATTCCCTTATAAATGAATATTAACCATACATTACAGGATAACTATCCTACAACCCACACACCCAAATAGATAGGAACATAGCATATCTGTCCTAGGAAAAATTCTACCCACCAGTGTGAGTCATGGAATCTGTTGCAGGTTAGTGGAACACCACACCCTAGATGGTGTGCCTTATCAAGCTCCAGTACAAGTGTAAGCTCTTGGCCCTCACATGACGCAAGATCTGAGGGAGTATGATATGTGAGGGCCCACCTCATCTGAGGAGAAGGAGAGTACCAAGTAGAGGAACAAGGAGGGAGGGAGGGAGAGAGGGAGGAAAGGAGAGAGGGAGGAAAAGCGAGAGGAAAGGAGGGGCCAGGAAGGGAGGGGGGAGGAAACTATGTTCTAGAAGTAAATAATACTTTATAAAGAAAAGAGTTAATAAGCTTAAAAAATATAATAAAAATACAATATAAAAATTTCAAACTATAATTTATCAAAGGTATACTTGCCTTACTGGCATGAAAAGAAAATGGCCTTAATTTCAGATTAGAATGTTAGACTACAGGTGGCCACATGGATTACACACTCTTGATAGCAGCTTAAAAGTTTATTTATTTATTTATTTTTTTTGTAGAGATATAGGATAGTTCCATGGTTTGGCATTAAAAAGCAGGTAACAGGTTTAAAACACTGTAAATAAATTAAGGGTTACAGCTGCTCAACCTGGTTTTACAAACCTCCAAGAGTTGAAAAAACTTAGAGCTAAGGTAAAATACATGAAAGGCGTGGTATTAGCCCATGCCTTTACCTCCAGCAGAGACAGGAGGATCACTATAGAGTTAGTTGTCTTATAAATTCTAGAGTTACAAGGAAAGGGTGGTGATGGTGCACACCCTTAATCCCATCATTTGAGAAGAATACACCCTTAATCCCAACACACTAGAGACAGAAACAGGCAGATCTCAGAGCTCAAGGTCAGCTTGATACAAAACAAGCTCTAAATAGAGAAAAACTTCGATCCAGGGGTGATGGAGCACATCTTTAATCCCATCAGTTAGGAACCACATGTCTTTGATCCCAGTACTTAGAATGCAGAGACAGGCACATAGGATTTGGTAGGATTTAAGTTTAAAAGCTACTTACAAAAGACATGCTGCAATTCAAACAAATTGTCCTTTGAGATCTCAAAATATGCACACTAAAGGTTTGTTTAGCTCCAAAATATCAAAATAATTTCTTCTTTAATCTGGATTGAAAGGTAATACTTTATATATTATCAAAAAACCAAATTTGCTCCAGGAAAAATATTACCTGACCCCCCCCCCAAAAAAAAAGGTAATTGTCCCAGAGTTAGGATTAGGGCAGGGCTCTTTTTTATCTTTTCGGAGATTTAAAGCATCCATTCAAGGAATCCAGGGACAACTGGACAACGGAAACCTCAGCAGAAAACAGATCAGACACCAAAGAAGACGAGTGGCCCAGACGATCCAGCCTTGCAGACTTCCTCAATAGCTGTTTCCTCAAAAGTCTACAACCACAACAACTCAAAATTGCTAAAATCGTTCAGCAACACAGACACTCCCACCAGAATTTCAGTAAAGCCCTGAAGATCAGCTTCTGTCTACAAACTTCTTATGACATCTAAATAGCTGAGCACAAAAGGACTGAACATCAAATGATTCTATTAACATTTTTAACCATTTTTCCATTCTTATTTGTGCCCCAAACAGATTTACTACATCCCAATCAACAGGAAGTCATTTTAAGAAAAGGACATCCATCCCCAGAAGGTGGGGAGGGTGTTTCCCTCCCTTTGGTTATTTGATAGATAATAGAAAATGTTGTTATTTAGGGGAAGAGACTACAAGCTGTTAAATGGTCTTGTTAAATGGGTTTTGGAGGTTAGACCCAGGGTCTTCTCTCTTTTTCTTTTCTGTATCCTTCTTTCTCTCCTATGTAGGAGTGAACAGACTTGAGAAAAAAAATGAGACATAGACATAGTATAGGAAAGATCAAGAAAAAAGGACAGATTATTGAATATAGCCTTATACCTTTGTATATTGATACAAAATTAATATTATATTTGGCTAAATTGGTATTGATCATTGTATATTAATGCAAAATTAAGATTGTATTGGGCTATATCGGTATTAATCTTTGGATATTGATGCAAAATTATGATTATATTTGGCCACAATGGTATTGACCCTTGTATATTGATGCAAAATTAAGATTGTATTGGGCTACATAGGTATTGATCTTTGTATATTGATACAAAATTAAGATTATATTTGGCCACATTGGTATTGATCTTTGTATATTGCTACAAAATTAAAGGTAATGCTTTTTAAAGGTATTGTACCTAGTAATGCTCAAAAATGAAATGTAAAGTTTTGGCCTCTTGCTATCAACCATCATAAACTGTTTAGGATAATTAAGAAATGGAAAGTAAGTGTGTCATTTTGTTAGTTACTATGACAGTCTATCACAGTTATTTTCTAAACTACTCAGAAATCAAGTTGCTAAGAGACAAGCAACATTTGCTTATCTTAATATAAGACATAGATAGGGCATCTTCAAAAACATCAAGAGATCTGCAGAATATGGCATTCAAAGATGTTTTCTTAACTTAAGAGTTTTTGATATCAAGACATGTCAGCTTCTGACAGCACCCCCTATTCTACTCCAAGTAGAAGATGAGCATCGAAGAATCTCCAGTGGGAGATGGTTGAATTGGTGGTAAGCCTTTCTCTTGACAAGAAAACCCCCTTGCTTCAACTGTAGACAGACTTCTGTCCAACAAGGACAAAACTTGGAAGCAGGTAAGTTGCCAGCCTAGCTCTGCCAAGACAGGGTATGTAAGTCCTTCATAATTCCTGCTCTACAATCAATGTCTGTCAGAGAAATGGGGCCAAATGGCTGAAGATTGATGCTGTAATGTATGGAGAGAAAATGGGAACTGTCCAGGCAGCCACTGGTATGTCATTTCTTAGTTTTGGAAGCTGCCTGCCCTGCACTTCCTATATAATCATATATATTTATCCCTCTCAGGTCTGTGTGGTGGTTGAAGTATAGATAGCTAGAGTCTCATAGTTAAATTTTGAGTTGTTTAGGAATCAAGAGGGTGTTCTATATCTAAGAAGATATTTTTAATAGTGATGCAAGTTAGTATGAAAGCTGAGTCAGATATAGAACTTTAAACTCATGGAGATGGTTAGATGGTAGAATGTTAAAATCAGGGGCCAAATATGTATGAACTGGACATTGGGAATGTATGCTGGGCTATTTAACTCTCATAAATGTGACATATTTATTTCTGTTGTTTTGTATAGTATTTACGGTTATAAGAGAAAGAACCATTTGTTGGACTGAAAGGGGAAGCTGTTGGGGGGAAGAGGGTAGAAGGGTGGGACAGGAAGAGGGAGTAGGGAAGGGATTGTGACTGAGATGTAACTTGAAGAAATAAAAAAAATAAAGCATAAAAAAAAAGAAATGGCATCTGGGAATAGAGTGCTTGCTGAGACTGTACAACCTTTGTTCTTCTGTCACTCAAGGAAACAAGTATGCTGTAAACTCCTTTATAGTCATTTTTGCTCTGTGCCAGGTAGGTTTCTAACTAAATAAAGACAAATCCTATGTAGAAAAAAAAAAAAGAAATCCATGTATAATAAAAGAACATCTGGATGTATCACCATCTCCGATTTCAAACTGTACTACAGAGCAATAGTAATAAAAACAGCATGGTACAGGCATAGATACAGACCAGTTGATCAATGGAATCAAGTCAAGGACCCAGAAGTAAACCCATATACCTATAGTCACTTAATTTTTGATCTACAAGTTAAAACTGTACAATGGAAAAAGGAAAGCATCTTCAACAAATGGTGCTGGTCTGACTGGATGTTAACAAGTAGAAAAATGCAAATGTACCTATATTTATCACCTTGCACAAAACTCAAGTCCAAGTGGATCAAAAACCTCAACATAAAACCAGACACACCAAAACTAATAGAAGAGAAAATGGGAAAACCTTGAAATCATTGGCACAGTTGATAACTTCCTGAAAAAAACTCCAAAAGCTCAGGTTCTAAGACCAACAATCAATAAATGGGACCTTATGAAGCTGAAAAGCTTCTGTAAAGCAAAGAACACTGTCATTAAAACAAAATGGCAGCCTACAGATTGGGGAAAGATCTTTATCTACCCCACATTCGGCAGAGGACTAATATCCAAAGTTTATAAAGAATTCAAGAAATTAAACACCAAGAAACCAAATAATCCAATCAAAAAGTGGGGTACAAAGCTAAACCAAGAATTCTCAAAAGAAGAATCTCTAATGGCTGAGAGACAATTGAAGAAATGCTCAGCATCATTGGTCATCAGGGAAATGTAACTCAAAATGACTCTGAGATTCCGTCTCAAACCTGTCAGAATGGCTAAGATCAAAAACTCAAATGACAACACATGCTGGCGAGAATGTTGTAGAAGGGAACATTCCTCCATTGCTGGTGGGTGTGCATACTTGTACAACCACTTTGGAAATCAATCTGACGATATGTCAGAAAATTAGGAACAGTTCTACCTCAAAACTAAGCCATACCACTACTAGGCACATATCCAAAAGATTCTTCACTGAACCACAAGCTCAGTTCAGCTATATTCATAGCAGCTTTATTTGTAATAGCTAGGAACTGGAAACAACCCAGATGCCTTCAATGGAAGATTGGATAAAAAGACTGTGGTGCATTTACACGATGGAATAATACTTAGCTGTTAGAAACAAGAAAATCATGCAATTTGCAACCAAATCCATGGAACTAGAAAAGCTCATCCTGAGTGAAGTAACCCAGAAAGATACAGGTGGAATGTACTCACTTATAACTGAATACTAGCCATATCATATAGGATAACTGTACAACAACCCACAGACCCAAAGGAACAGGAACCTAGCATAACTATCCTATAAGAAACCCCACCCACCAGAGGATCCAAACAGATGCTGAGACACATAACCAAACATAAGGTGGAGCTTTTGGAGTCATGTATAAGAGAGGGAGGAGGAATAGAGAGATCTGGAGGGGACAAGAACACCACACCATGTTCAACAGAGCCAACTAACCTAGGCCCCTAGAGGCTTACAGAGACTGAAACACTAACCAAAAATAAGGGGGAAAACATATATATATATACCAGATGTAGGCACCCCCTACATATACATATATAGATAGGCAACTTGGTCTTCATATAGCTAGATCCCTTAGCAAGTGGCAGGGGCAGGGTCCTCTGTCATGGACCCTGTTGCTTGTTATTGGAACTCCTTACCCTAGCTGGGATGCCATGACAAGCCCCAGTGCAAGAGGAAGTTCTGAGCCCTCACGTGACTGATGAACTGAGGGGGGTTGATATGTGGGCCCCCCTCACCTGAGGAGGAGAGAAAGGAGAGGGTGGAAGAGAGCAGGAGAGTGGGACTGGGAGGGGAGGTGGGTAGGGACTGTGATCAAGATGTAACTTCAATAAATAAATATCGAAAAAAGAGCAATTACCACCAGGGGGCAGTAAAGGAACTTATTTACTGACCTTTGTGGCATCTTACTGTGAGCAGGGTAAAAAATGGACAGGTTATTTTATCTCATTATTTTAAAAGTGTATTAATGGTGATGCTGGGAGTTGAACTCAGAACCTTGCTTACATTCTAGGCAAGTCCTCTGCCATGTCTCTAGCTTCTCCAGGTCATCTTGACCATACAGGTTCATCCTTCAAAATCTGAGTCTAATATTAACCTTTATAACATATAATTCATTAGTAAGTGGCTTGTTGAAAATCTGAGATGTAATTCGTGGAATTCATTTTGGTAATGTCTTTCTCTAGACATTTCAATGAAAGTACTTGCTCACAATATCTTATCACAGAAGGCAGTTGAGAACATGCATGAGACCTGCACGTCCATGAACAGGGGGCCTCAGGCAAGTCCTGGCTGCAGTTTACAAGGTTATTCAAAGATGTCCGGTTCACCCTTTTCAGCGGGTTGGATTTCTCCATGTTGTCGTACTCAAAGGAAACCCTAAAGGCTTCTGTAGGACATTTTTCTAGCATGTTTCCAAATGTCTTTAGAGACTTTCTTAACTGTATCTTTTCTTTTTTTTAATGCTTAACCCAATTGTTTATAGAAGAGTGTGTGACCCAGTGCCCCCTAGTTGCCTCTTGTACTAGTTTTTAACCACTGAACAGGACCTGATTTAATCAGAGCCCTTTGCATTCTTCCAGCAAGCTTCATATAGAATCGTTGGAAGCTTACCTTGAAAAACAGTTGTCTTCAAAGTTTATTCTATTTCTTGCACTGAGCAGGTTATGTTGAACACAGTCAAGGTATTCTTTTAAAACTGAGATCTGAACTTGTTTTTTTTAAAAATCACAATCATTTGATAAAATCAGTACTGCTGGCTGCTCCTCCTTACCTTCTACTGTGATCTAATCCTGACAACAGAGGTTAGGACTTGGAGTACACTGGAATAGCAAGAAGGCTTGTTATATGACGAGAACAATGGCACTCAACTGCAAGTGCCAACAGGATCACCATAGGACCTACAACAGAGGTTAAAGGGCACAATGGTAGAATGCCACAGCTAACGCTGCAGTGATTGGATGAAAGCTTTTGTTTGATTCTGTGTACCTCATAGACTGACGGGATCATTGTGCTCTCCAGTAGAATGTGTGGAAGTTTGTGAACCCTTAGTACCATAGAACCATTCTCTTAGGACACCCAGTGACCCTTGGAAATCTTCCTGAGATGCCCTCGTCTGTGATGGATGGAAAGATCAAATACTGTGACCCAGCTTCTAGGTGTCAGAAAATACAACTGACTTCTTTGGTGACTTTAATGGTTTGAAGATGAAATATTCTTGACGGTCTCATGTGTTTGTACATTTTATTCTCAGCTGGTGGTAATTTGGTTGAAGAGTATGAATATTATAGATCTGTTCCCCTGGAAGGAGTTTAGATAGACATCATAGGGTAGACATGCTCAGGACAGAAGCCCAGCTGTGTAACCAATTTCCACCAGTGAATGCAGCTCATAGGAGCTACAGAAGGAAAACTGGACACCAGAGAGCACTTTGTGGCTTTCCAAAAGCATAATAGTGATTGTCTTGTGGGGACACTGGTATGTCTGAGAGACCTTCTCAGACTCTGCTTTATGCTGTAGGATGTTGGAAATCATGGTGGCCTGGAAGGAAGGGACTATGAACATGGAGTAGGATTTTGCATATAAACCATGGAGAACATAGAGACTCGAAGGGTTTGTGGGTCAGATCTGTAGTCTCTGAATATAGAATTACTCTCTGTTGGCAGGGGAGGACAATCCATCCACAATGTACTTTTCATAGGTTGAGTATCTGCAGCAACTGGGGAAAGCAACATCACTGTTAGGCTCATGAGCGGCTCTCCAAATTGTGATGCCAAAAACTGCTGGATGCTAAAGTTGGTATTCTACTCTGTGGTGGTTCTGGGAGGATTTACTGTATTCAGCAGCTCTCAGCTGTAGAAATTCTGATCAAAGTGGTTGAGTAGAAGAGAGAGATACAGTGGATAGACACATGGATGTCAGGAAGACCATGTGTGAAAACAGTTGATTCCCACCCTGCAGTAGCCAGCCTGGGCAGCTAGCCTGAATGCTACAGATCAGACCTATAGAAACCAGAACACCATTTCTAGTAACAGTTCATGAATTCAAACAATAACCACCATGACAATGTACCCCAAATGGTCAGGTTCACTAATTTTTCTCACTTCTGATTTAGGAACAGACTGAGAAAGCTACACATGCTCACTGCCCTGATGCATCATATAGGATACCTTGCTTCTAGTTAGCTAAGCTCTTACTTTCCCAGATGTTCTGGTTAGATTGTCAACTTTATACAAGCAAGGGTCAGCTAGGGAGAGGGAACTTCAATTGAGAAAATGACTTCATTAGATTGGCCCATGACATGGAAGGACCCAGCTCACTTTGGGCAATGCCATCCCTGGATGAGTGGTCCTGGGTTCTATAAGAAAGCAGGCTGAGTAAACCATGAGGAACAAGCCAGTAAGCAACATTCTTCCATGACTTCTTCAGTTCTTGACTCTAGGTTCCTACCTTGAGTTCTTGCTCTGATTTCCTTTTGTAATAGTCTACACTGCAAGCTCAAAGGATGGGGAGGTCCCACAGTCTGTCCTTGTGAATGAACTTATGTTACATTAGGGTCCCTTACTGTGGAAGGGGTTGGTTAGAAAGTGAGTTTGCTAATTCTAACTCTTCATGGGCTGACAGGGCAAGAAGGCCCTTGCTGGTGGACCCCTCAGTGTGGGCTGTACTCTTTTTCAGGACCACCAGAACTAAATTTGCATGCATTATAACTCATGCAGTGTCAGGTAACCTGTTATAGTCATATAGTGCAAACTATGACAGCATCCCTACCAAGGTCTGTATGTGTAAGTGGTGTGCATGTGTGTGTGTGTGGGGGGGGCATCTGTGCTGTTGTATGTGCCCCTACATGTCAAGTAGAGGCCAGAATTTGACATCTGTTGTCTTCTTCTCTCACTCTTCACTTTATTTCCCAAGACAGGGTCTACACTGAAACCAGAGCTCTTCATTTTGGCTGCATTGGCCAACAGTTACCTGGGATCTACCTGTGTCTACCCTCTGTGACCTGTGTCCCCAGCACTATGTTGCAGACATCCACAGTTATTCCGAGTGTCTCATGTGGATGCTAGGATTCACACTCAGATTTCTAGGCTTGAAAAGAAGTAGACTCACCCACTGAGCCATCTCCTGACCCCAACCCCTTTTCAGAAGGAAAGAGTAAAAGGACTTTCTCAGCACACTGCTTCACCTGCTCACATTTGAAAACATTACTTTTTTGCTCATCCCCCCAACTTATGAAGTGCATTGCTTTGCTCATCTAAAGAGAGATTCCTGCCAGTGGTATCTACCAGCAGGGGCTGATGGTACCAGGACAGCCCAGCATGGTATTGAGTTCAGGTCCTCCCTGCTGGCACTGTATGCATTACAGATCTGTTCTGAGAAACCACCCAAAGACACCATCACACAGAAAGGAAAATCAATAAGTAATTTCTTTCTTGTAGCTCCACGGGTGAGGATGGCACATACCCACTCATGACTATGAGGGAGTGAGCCTTGAGTAAAAGACAGCTCACTGTGGGGCTCTAAATGAAAATAAAGACAAATAGGAATGACACAAAAGGGTTGAGCAGATAGCGTGAGTACACAGAGAGACATTTTTCATAGGCATTTAATTTTACCTTGCCCAGGCACTTTTGTGTGAGGGCTTCTTGCTGTTGGGGCTATAATTCTATTTACACACTGGCAACACGGAGTATTTTTCAGGATAAAGTGTGAGTCTTTAGTCTTCTGAATGCCAGCCTTTCCCACAGCTTCCCCATCATTCCCAGTTTGGAGAGTATGCTACAGAAATTGTAAGTGAGTGATGAAATGTGAGAGGAGAGGGGAGGAGAGCCTCCTGCCATCTGGAGCGGAGCACACCACACTGTCCTCTACCCTGTTCTGCTCTCAGCATCTCCAATTGATAGAGTTGACTCAACACAGCAGCAGGGGAAAGGGGAGGCTTTTTTTTTTTGTTTTTCGAGACAGGGTTTCTCTGTGTATCCTTGGCTGCCCTGGACTCACTTTGTAGACCAGGCTGGCCTCGAACTCACAGTGATCCGCCTGCCTCTGCCTCCCAAGTGCTGGGATTAAAGGCGTGCGCCACCACCGCCCGGCTAAGGGGAGGCTTTTTAATGCCTTCCTCTGACGCAAGCTTCTTTCTCTGAAACGAGTCTTATGGACAAGACTCTTGAGTCTGTTCCAGGGAGTGGAAACCTTTTCTGATACTTTGGCTGAGGTGTCATTCCATGTTAAAAACTCAGGTGCCATAGACATTTCTGACACCAGCAAGCATTCTTTCTCTAGGAAGCACAGGGATCTTCCTTCTCAGTGGCCTTTCTCTGGAGAGGACAGAATGTGGCTCCAGACCATCTTCAGGTCTATCACCAGGAGGAAGGAACAGGAATGTTCTAGACACAACCCTTGATCCACTAATAGAATTAACAATCCCATTAGAGCATCTAACATGTTTTATTTCCTCTGTGTGCTGAAGAGCATAAAATTATCATATAAATAATGTCACATCTGTGCAAACAATTTACAAGGTGTTCTCCAAATTCCAAAGCAGGCCTTCATTACTCTGTCTGTTAACCTTTGTCTTTCCTGAAGTTTTCTTCTGCCTCCCATGACACATCTGTTCTTCACTGATCTATCATCCGTCTGTGAGCTCAAGGATTGGGAAAGGGTGCCGAACAGCCTTACTTAGAATTAAGAGTCTGTGATTTCCGTAGCATTCCCAGGCACTCTCAGAGCACACTTAAAGCAGTTTAAGTTTTTCTTTTTGCACATCCACCAGGCTTGTTTTTATGTCTTAGTAACTGGGAACTGGAGGTCTCTTTGGCCTCCTAGTTTCCATATTATACTCACTGGAACTCCATGTGGTAACTATGTACACAGGCTGATGCTGGTAGAAGGGAAGTGATCACTGCAGAAATGTATGTACCCCAATCCCCAAACAACCCCTTAATACACATTTATGTTCAAGTCCCCGGGATGCTGAACGGTAAAGCTGAGTGGTATTTCTTCCTAGAGAATTCTGTTTTGACGTTGGTATTTGCTTACACATGCAAATTCATCCCACCCCCCATCCATCCTTTTGCTGGGAACTTGTGTGAATAAGCAATAAAAATCCTCAGTGGTATTCTAAATAAAATGAGAGTACATTCCAGTTCTTTAGGTTGGACCAGCACATGCTTCACATCATCTCAAATTGAAGCCCAGCCACTCAGGAATGCACTTTCCTTAGCTGGGCAGCAATTTCCAAGGTGCCTTTTGTTCTGCATTCAAATCCCCACAAAGAAAGAAGTGTGTCATTTATGGTTTACACAGACCACTGCTGGTGTTGTTGCAATGGTGCTCCATTGCACACTTGTTTTCAGCACCAGGCTAATTGCAAATCAAGTTTGAGCATTTCAAGGATGTGATTGCTGGAAAATATTTTCTCCTGTCACTTGGGTTCTGGCAGAATAACAAGATAACAATTTCTGGTCCTCTCCTCCACCTGCATTATTAAAGAGGCTGTCATTAGGAGAGGCTTTTTAGAGTGTGGACAGGGCAGACATGTGTGTGTGTGTGTGTGTGTGTGAGAGAGAGAGAGAGAGAGAAAGAGAGAGAGAGAGAGAGAGAGAGAGAGAGGAATGATTATGGAGGGCCTTGTGTAAAGAACATATAAAATGGTACAGCCAGCTCAGATACAAAGACTGGCCACTGCACGAAGTTGCTAGGAGTTAGGCATAAGATTTAGAGCAGATACTTAGTTCTAATAGTAATTACAATTTGCATGCTTACTTTAGCCTTCAACATTACTTTGGACTCATGGAGATAACCACAGTGCTCTGTGACAGCTCTGAGCTGCAGTTCCCACTCAGTTGCAAGGTCAACTTGACAATGTGGCTCCTGTTCAACATATGTTTTACTCAGACAACCAGTTTTTTTTTTCTTTATTCAGTGGCCACCGGAGATAAGGACTCTTCTTGGGTCCTTTTCAAATTCTTAGTGAGACCTCACAGAGGTGATTCTTGCTTTAGGTGTTTATTACTTATGTGGGTACCATGGGGACAAAACCCAAAGTCCAGCAAACATCTACTGGGGACCTACTATCAGAAATTACTGTCCTCTAAAATACAAACAGGGGCTTGGGATTATCTCCATTATTTATGTATCCCAGGTTATGCTGGCATGGATCCAGCCATCCATGAATGGAGTGATTTCAGAGAGCTTTGACACTGATTGCATTTGTTTTTATGATAGTTTGTCAGGCAAATGGAAACCTCTAGTGTAGTGTCATTTTCTGTCACCTTTGAATCATTTACAGATATGCCCTTGGAAGGAGTCTTGGGAACTACATGAAAAATGACACCTGCACTCTTTCCCTCATGTGCTGCCCTTCCGCAGCTGTTCCTGTGGTGGTGTTTATGGTGAGTGTCTCTCTGTGGTCTCCTGACAGGGCAGATGGATACGAGATGCCAGTCCCCAGAGCAGTGCCTCACTTGTGGCAAGGGCACAGAGATGCATGGTGTCGCTTTCCTTACCCCTCAGAAGTCACTGGTTCATTCCACCTGTTCATCCATTCGCTCCATGATAAGTCAAGGTCATTGTTTTCTGAGAACCCACACAAAATTTGATGTGACATTACATGTCCTTTAGTACAGCCTTTTGTAAGCAAAAAACAGGAGAACATGCAGGGGTAAGCATGTAGTTTGTTAGCTCAATATTTTATGCAAACGCTAGGGATTAAACACCTACTGTGTATCAGGCTCTGTTTTAGGCAGTAAGAGTAGAGCAGCAAACAGAAAATGTGAGGTTCCATCCTCTTTCCAGCTAACTATCTAGAGAAGACTCAGGGAAGATATGAAAGTATGCACAGAGTTGGGAATTATGATGCATGGTGCAGACACTGAGAAGAAAGGTCATGCAGGCATCTGAGCTGGGTCTGAGGGCCTTTCAATGCCCTTTAGACAAGCATTACAGAATTTGTCAACTACTGAAAAGAGAATGACATAAGTTGTGGACAGGGTCTGGGGCAGGATCCAACCAAGGCCAGGGGGTGAGAAGGGAGAGGCAGTGCAGAAGCATTAGGGGAGAGGCATGCATGTGCCTTTTGGGCGAGCAGTGCTTCTGAAGTTATACCTGGTGCATCTTTGCCAGCTAATAAGCAATGGTGGAGAACTGACCTCAGTTTCCCATTTGAGTCCTGTGTACTTTGTCCTGTTTGTGCAAAAGCTGGTGGTATCACTGAATGAAACTTTGACATGTTTATTTTTTAATATATAAAAGAAGATTAAGGAATACTATACCTCGTCACACAGGTGTGGGTCTCTAGGTTCCATTGTGTGTTAAAGTAATTGCTGACCTGGAAGATAAAAATTTTACTGACTTATTTTCCTTGAAACTTGGAATTTGGATGGTATAGCTTCAATAGAAGTTTATGTTCTTCCATGTGAACCTATGATCATCTCCTCGCATGAACCCTGTTTCTCTCTTCGTGAGAGTGTGAAAATCCTTGTACATTTTCCTATGTGAATCCATGGTATGAAATCAATGTGCATTCACATGTACCTTTCCATTTGAGTCAGAGTGTGCCTTTTTTGTGGCCCTGTATGCATCTATGTGAACACACACATGCAGCTCCATTTGAAACATTGTGCATCTTTCCATGTGAACCCTATGAGTGTCTTTCCATTTGAGCCCCTGGGCCCCCTCCTCTCTCTGAACTTGGGTGTCTCTTTCTGTGTGAGTCCACACAAATCTCTGTGAACCTATCAGTATTTTTGAGAGAGCCTATGTGAGTTGTCTTGCAAGCCTGTGTTTTATCTCTGGAGCATATACACTCTGTTTTTAGGAGCTTTTGTATCCTCTTTGTAATGCTAATCCACTTTCTGAAGCTTTTCTTAGAGGAAGGGCTATGCCTGCCTTCAGCAGTGATTTTGTTCAAGGGTTCTCATCTAGGTAAAATGTCCTGGAGTCTGGAGGTCAGGGACTGGTTATGGATTATATTGTGGGACATTCCATGGAACCTCCATAGACTGTGGCATCCACATATAGTTCTCACATTGGCTGCTTTGCAATGTGGGTACCTGTGCCCCCTTTGCCCAGCTCAGCAAGGTCACACACACATTGTAGGACAGGCAAGAGAGCCCATTGGGAAACATGAGCCTCTGGTTGTCATATTGATACCAACCATGCCCAGCACATAGCACTCACTAAAGAACTGCCTAAGTACATTAAATACACTGCCAAGAAGTGCCCTGAGCTTGCTGAAGCACAGTAGTCTGCGTTCTTCTCACTGGACAATGGTCAGGTCAACTAAGGTACATGAAGGGCCAGCTATGAACCTAAGCTTGGTTGCTGATTATAAGCATGTTTTAAGTCAAATTTCCCATTTACAGAAAGTAGGATAGACCAATTCATAAGAACATACTCTAAGCCTAGTAAAGCCCCAACTTTATCTCCTAGGTGCTTTCTACATGCTTTCCATGGAGGACTCAGTACCTTGTATATGACAGTTTTTCATTGGGAGAATACTGTCATCACACACAGCTGTAGGTACCTAGAGTATCCAAGTCAGTTGCTGTCATCAGGATCAAAAAGCATTTCTTCATCCCTTTAGTGGGGCCCCAGTCTTCAAACGCAACCTTTAAACATGAAAAATCATCTACAGTTATAAAGAAGAAAGATTAGAAATCTGTCTCCTTTCAGTGATACGCAAATACTAACATTTTGATGGCTCAAAAGGAACCACTTTCTTTTGACAACTTTGTTTTTAAAAGATAGATAATCTATGCTGTGGGAGTCGGCTTTCCCCTTACCCATTCACACTCGCTAGGGATTCCCTGCAGCTATGACTGAAATGTGTTATGATTAGAAAGGTTGCCCATAGCCTTTTAGGAGGAATGTTCCAGTTGCCAGAGGGAGTTGGAAGGTGGAATCTTGTGGGTAGGAGAGTGGAGGAGGATATAGAGGAGCAGAAATGGTACTTTGGGGATAGTGAGATAGGTGGAGCTATAATTAGCATGTATATGAGCCAGGGAACTTGGCATTATTATCATCTACCTGTTATTTCCCAGAGAGCCTGCTCCCTGCACCTGTCTCTGAACACCCAAGAGGTACAGTAGGAGAAAGTCATGGCTTCCCCAGGTAGAAACTGGCAGTAAAAACGTGTGAGGATTCCTGGAGAGTGTGTAAACCACTCCTTGGTTCTGTCAGACCAGGGGAGGCTGGGCATGCCCTGTGTGACTTTTCCTCTTAAACTCTGACTCGCAACCCTGCCTGGTCCAAGACATGATTTCTGTGCAGGAGGTCTGCCTGAGCCCATGGAGGCAGTGTACAGTGGTGCTGTTTTGAAACCCAGCATTTACTCTTCCATCCTAAGGGAACTGCCATCTAATCATGCATAAATTAACCATGAACTTGGCATCCTGCATCTTGCCTCACTGCTGTGGAGTCTGGGTCTCTACTCTACCACGTGTTTGCAAAACCCTAACTAGGCTGGATTATAAGTGTGTACACTTCCACTTTATTTTTTTATGCTTATTTATTACTTCAGGTTACATCTCCATCACAGTACCCTCTTTCCACCCTTCCCAGTCCTACCCTCCCATACCCTACCCTCTATACCTTCCATTCCACTCCTCTGGAGTGGAGTGTCCCTATGTATCAGTCCCCTGCCCCCACTTCCACTTTCTTAATTTTGTGGGTGCATAATATTTTCAGTTTTTTATTTAACTGTTATCATTCCTTCTTGCTTTTCTTCTCTTCTTACCTTTAGTTCATGCCCACAACAGACCTCTCTTCAGAAAGACAAGGGACCTGAAGTAACCTGCTATTGAGAAAGAGGGTTAGAGGTTCTGCCACAGGCTGAATAATGGCTCCTTTAAAGATGCCAATACTCCGATCCGTAAAGCCTGTGGATACGTTACCCTCCGTGGGCAATAGGGACTTTGCCTCTGTGATTAAGAATTTGGGCTGGGTGTGGTGGCGCACACCTTTAATTCCAGTACTCCAGAGGCAGAGGCAGGCAGATCTCTGTGAGTTCAAGGCCAGCCTGGTCTACAAAGTGAATCAGAGACAAGATTCTCCCAAGCAAGTTGGGTAACCAGACTAGCTGTATCTGTTAGTATTCCATTCAAGTGAGAGACCCTGCCTTGACCTATGAGGTAGAGAATGACTGAGGGACACACATGCTGTCAAGCTCTGGCTTGTCCATGTGCATTTGCACCTGCACATATCAACATACACACATACGCATGCATACTGCACATAGGTGCATATACACATGCATAACTTTTAGAAACAAAACAAGTGTGGGGAGATATTACCCTGAATTAAAAAAGGGAATGTGATGCAATCACAGGCATTCTTTTAAGAGAAAAGAAGGACGTTTGGAGCTGGAGGAGTCTTGTGATAGCAGACCTAGAGGATGTGGGAGGTGATGTGATGTGATTGCTGGCTTTGAGGAGAGAGAGGAACTGTGGGCTGAGGAATGTGGGCTGCCTTTAGAAGCTGAAAAGGGCAAGAAACAGATCCTTCCTATAGCCCCTGGGAGGAAAGAGGCTGGCTCTGCTGTCAGATTGATTTCAGCCCAGTGGAGTGCATTGTGTTTTGACTTCTGACACTAAGAATTATAATAAAAACAAATTGGTGTTGTTTTAAGCCTCTGTCATCGTGGTAATTTGTTACAGCTGCTGTGGGAATTATGTAGGAATATATGGGGGAACTGAAGATACATTCACAGGGAAGCAATTTTCCCACATTCATGAGAGAAGGGAAGGGCAGAGCTAGAGTACACACAGTTCAAAGTCTGAGGGATCTGCACCTTGGCCCTAAAGCCTGAGATGTAGGGAAAGAATTGTTTCTCAGGGTACTTACAATTGAACACATCTGAGTTGGATGCAGGGTCCTCTTCCCTGGCTCAGGGAAGTGATATTCCCCCTGTGTGTGCCCTGAGCTTCACCTGTCCCACGTGCCTGACTCACCACATAGGCAGCTCTAATAGTCTAGCCCTTGTCTCCCTCTCTCATCAAAACCAAACTGGTTTTCATTTAGAGGCATTTGTGTCCCCTTCGTGGGAAGTCCTTTCTTCTAGCTGACTCCTGGTTGCTTTCCGGGTCTCAAGTCTAGTGAGACCTTCCCATCTCGACTCTGCAGGACAGCATTCTCTGTCACTTTCTCTTGTTTTATTTCCTTGTAACTTTGATCCTATTCTACATGGGCTCATCTGCTGGATTGGTGCTTTTTGTTGTCTTTTCCAAGGATTGGCAAAGTCACAACTTCTGGGTTCATCACTGAGGTCCCCAAGTCATGGCGGTGTCTGCTAGAGGCCATTGCTTTGTGGCCTGTAAATGCCTAGAGTATTTGTGAGATTCTCATCTTCAGTCCCACCATCTCTTCTCTCTTGACTGACAGCTGAAGATATTTCACAAAGCAGAATATCCGAATAGTATCAGCTGGAGGAATCATTTATTTTCAGCCAGCCGGTGGGGAGAAAGCAAATGCGGAGAGAGTCTTCCTCAGTAGAGACTCAATAGGAGAACTATGTGACTTCTACATTATGGGACACTTAGGGCAAAGTAGTGGAAGTGATTTATGAACTAAATAAGCAAATCAGCTATCTTATAATTAACATCTGTGCATTTAATGAATAATATTTTTTGATGCATGGAGATTTTGAGTATGAACCATATCGTATTGTTCATGACCAAATTAATTGGGAAACATCTTTATTCCCTTCAGCAAATATAGCAAGAGGCAGGACTTACACAGGCTTGAATACAAGATGTTCCCTTCCTCTGGAAAACTCTTCCTCTTCTTCACTGTGCCCATAGATGAAGTAGATGAAGAAGGTGACTTTTCCCCGCCTGCTACTAATGCTGTCTGTCACTACAACAACCACTGCTCTTTCTGCAGAAGGGTGGCATCACCCTCCTTGGTTTCTAGGACCCTGGCCTTGCAGGGTCCTGTAAGCAGTGCTTCTTTTCTTAATTAAGTTATTTACTCTTTTCATTTTGGAACGACTGTAGATTCATATAAAATTATATGTGCAAAAGTTCAAAATATATACACAGAAGTTCCTGTGTACCTTTTGGCCAGTTCCCTGCACATGATATTCCATGTGTGTTTCTAGTATGACAACAAAGGCAGTGAATGGACATTGACATTTCTTTTCATCTCAATCAAGCCAAATCAATCTTTAAAGTTCATGTCTCTCACTCTTCTGCGCCTATGCCTACTCTGAGCAAGAAGCAGGCAATGTGATCTTTTGGTCTCAGTGTGTATTTACTGTTCTGTGGATCATGAGGCATCTGTCCCATGCTGCCTCTCTTCACCACTTTTTTCCCTCATCTTGGGAGGAAACCCCTGCCCCTGGCTGTGCTAGGGTCGAACCCAGGTCCTCACACTTTCTACATAAGTGTATATCAACCGAGCTGTATCCCTAACCCTTGTGAGTAAATCTTCCGTGAAATGCTAAGACGTCAGTGTGTGTCTTAGCATTGGACACACTTAGACTGGAGTCTTCAGGGTGGTCTGACATTTTTTTTTGATTTTTTTTCCCTCCAGTTTTTCCCAGGTATTGCTTTCAATAGCAGATATTAAGTCAGCTTGTATTATTTTATAACAAAAAGCCTTGAAATTTCATCGGAGCAGGGTCAAAGTCTTAATATGACATCATTTTATTAAGAAAGATATTGAAGCAGGTTGGCATTTCTTCTAAACAGAGACATGTTGTTGTTTGCTAGAAGGTTCCAAGAGTTTAGAGCTATTCTCCATCTCTCACCAGGACACTTGCACCCTCTGCCAGAGGGACTGAAGTTGGCAAACTTCCAGGTACCAACTTTGTTATGTTCTGGAGCCATTCAATGAATAGATTTTTGTGGCAGCCCCTCTGGAAAATGGCAGAGTTGGGAGGAATAACTTTGGCCAAAAGGGCCTCTCAAGGCTACTGTCAGGCTCAGGGAATTTCCTACTGCATTTTTCCTGGCTTAAGGTAATACCTGTTACATTCAAGTTGGCGTTCCAATTGCTTCAGTTACCTTCTTGGATATTTAATAGGGATGACTCTCCAGTTTTTGAATGTTTTCATTCCAATGGCCACATTGATTTTCCTTGAGGGACAGGCTGATAAACCATGTGTACAGGACCCTATCTCTTAAGAGGGACAGACCTTCTCAGACTGAAGGGTGCTACAAGGTCCCTCTGGCACAGAGCTCTCCTGGAGTCATAGCATGTAGTGAGCTACAAGGTAACTTGCTCACTCCAGGTGACACAGTTGTCAGTGGAAGGACGTGTAGAAGTAATTTTTTCAGGAGACTGAGTGTGGCATCTTGTCAGAGGGTTGGACCCAGAAAGGGGCATCTTTTTAAGGAAAGGACATATACAGTCTACCTCAGTCCTCTTGAGGCCATTTTTTCCTCTTTATGAATCAAGGGGCAGGGAGCCAGACAAAAGCGCCCCAAGCCCTGGCTTCACCTGCCGAGGGACAGGAGGTAAAGCCCAGTGTTGGACAAGGCTGCTTCTGTTATTGGAATTCCTCACTGTGGCTGGCACACTGGGGTGAACTTTGAGGGCAGATCCTGGTCTGAAAAGCCAGAGAGGAGAAGGGGAGGTCACCCCAACTTCCTCCCTAGCAACTTCACAATGCTGTGCCTTTGTGCAATTGCTAAAAAGCACCATCCCAGCATTAGTCTCTTCTGCATCCTTTCTAATCGAGCTTTACCTCATGCCTTAAAAAACTGCAAAACACCAACATGCACAAGGGTAGTTGCCAACACATGGGATCATTAAAATTGCCTTCTAGGTTTGAAACTGCTCCAGTGAGCTGGTCTTCTGTAATCATGACCCTTATCTCCTTTTTTTTTCAATCCCACTAGAAGCCACTCATCAATTATACATAGAAAATGTAAAGGTTGGGTTTCCTGCCTTGCATTTATCATGGATATGTCTAGTAAATGCAGTGAAATTGGTTGCTAAACTTAAATTTGCTTTCAATCAAATTGACCTTTAAATTATCCTTCAAACTCTCTCCTACCCTCCATCCCTAAATAGCAATTGGTCCATAGAACAACTTTTATTAATGACATATTGAATTAGATTAACTTTATTGCAGCCCCAGCTGGAAAGGTTGGAAAGTAGCTTTTATTGCGTGCTGTAGGTGAAATCTAATGCAATGTATTATATTAATATGCTATTTGATTCTCCAGCTGAGATAAGAAAACAGAATTATGTTAGAGAATGGAAATCACAATGCAGTCTCAGCTGGAAGAAGTCATCAAAACTAAAGGATAGATTTCCAAAAAATTAAGACCAGAGAAGAAGCAGCATGTTTCAAGGCTGGGCCCCTTCCCTGCATGGGAGATGCTTCCTGTGGTTCACTACCAGGGGACCTCACCCTTTCCCAACCATCTGGTGATTATTCCTCATCTGTGATCTTCCTCCAGGTCTTCTCAGCCTCTGGGTGTGCTTGACTGTTATCCTGTGTGTTCCTGATCTTTCTGCATTAGATATATGTGCAAGTGTAGCACTTTCGAAAAGTCCCTGACATTTCCCTTGACCCAAAGGAGAATCCAGGGAAATTTTGCTACTACATAGCAAGCTGTAACAACTACTCATTCTGTAGGGGTGTCAGTAGTGTTCTCTCCCTAATTTTTCTATCCATTTCCCCCAAGTTGCCTCTTCTAGGGGATGCAATAGCTTGAAAGAATAATGCCTTTTAAAAGTATTTTCATCAATATGCAACTGAAAGAGTCTTAATAGTTTCTTTCAGAGATGCTACAAGTCTCTTCACATCCTCTGCAGAAGCCACAAGGTTCTGGGACAGCCATAGACACTGGAGCATATTTCCACTGCATTCACAAACATCTGTTCGCCAGCTTTCCAGGTGGAACTCTCTTTATAAACTCTCTGTTCTTCGTTTCTCCATCTGAAGAGTGGGGAAGCCAAGACTAAATACTCAACAGATTTTTGTTTATGTCTGTAAGTGTATGCATGTGTGTATGCAGGTGTGTATGTATATGGAGGCCAAAGCTTGGCATGGGGTGCTTTCTTATACTTCTCTCTAATTGACATATCAAGGCAGGGCCTCTCATTTGAGCCCAAAGATCACCAGTTCAGGTAGTCTAACTGGCTGTCATGTTTAGGGATGCCTGTTTCCTCTTCCTGAGTGATGGAGATACAGGCTGGCTGCCACATATACTGTGCATTGACATGGACTATGTGGCCCTGAATTCTGGTCCACATGCTTGTATTCGCGTGCTTTACCTCTGCCACATATAAGTTGTTTTGAGGCTTAAACATGTAAATCCATTTAACAGAGCTAGATACCACCCATGACTATTAACTGATAGCTGTAATTAGCTATTGTGTCATTTTATGAAAGCTTTGTTTACATTTAGAAGAATAAGATAGACAGTGATTTTTAAAGAACTGAATAAATGAACAAGGAGAATGTTTCTATTCTTTATATATTTATTATGGATTCTATTGTGTCACAATTGTCAATTATTAAACATTTCATTTATTGAATTTCTCTGTACCTCAGTACATTACATCATTTGAAATAAAGCCATCACAGATGCAACTAGTTAGAAGAAGAATAAAGTTTGCTCTAAGCTAATGCCTGATATTCTTAAAGAAGGGAAATTTGGACATAGAAAAACAGCCA
>CAJQZJ010034157.1:1006921-1032934 GCA_907164525.1 Lophiomys imhausi | reverse complement strand
TGTGTGTGTGTGTGTGTGTGTGTGTGTGTGTGTGTGTGTATGTGTGTGTGTGTAAAGAGAGAGACAGAGAGGAAGTCAGAAAGAAGCAAGAAAAAATGAAACAAGAAAGTAAATGTTTATTGTAAATGTTAGGTCCCATGCTCAGGTCATTTGAAAAATTTCCATGAAACAGGTATTTAAATTGAATTTTACAGAATAAAATTCTATAGCCTAGACTGTTCATGAACTATGAAGGATGGCATCAATTTGTGGATCAAATGTCTGAAGCTAAGTTTACTAAACCATTTGCCGTGTCCAGGATGAAATGCATATGTTCTAGCTAAGTTTAAAAGAGACCAGGAAAGTTGTATTTATAATGAGGCCATTGTTGATTCTTTTTTGATTGTGAGCCTAGCCTTTAATGGCTAAGCTATCTCTCCAGCCCTAGTGTTGCTTCTTTTTAAGTTAAAATATAATTGTATCATTTCCTCTCATCCATTCCCTCCCTCCAACCTAACCCATGTACCCCAGTTTTTATTCTCTCTGAAACTCATGGCCTCTTTTGAAGGAATGCTGAGAGCAAGAGAAACAGTATTCCCTAAGGAAGAGTTCCCAATTGGTTATCCTGTGTTAAGTGGTTAGCCATCTTTGGTTTTTGTTGCACTTTGAGAGCTCTAAGAAATCACCTGAAAGTGTGGCTTTTAGTTTTTTCCTTCACTGAAAATATTAAAGAAAGATCTTATAAAACTCCTTTCAGAAATGGAGTTAGTTCATTTCTTGCATAGAATTGTGACATTTCTCTGTCCCTTGTCCACTGACTCATTCAATGATATTACTACCTTGTAGAGGAAGACCAGACCCAGCAGGTAAGTACCTAACCAGCTATACAGGACCAAGTACAAGACAAAAAAATTAAAACATGAATTTATTGTGATGAAGAACCACAAAAACAACTTGAATGTATCATCTCGTATGGTCTGTGGGTTTAAACCCCAGGTTTTGCTTAATACATCCTCTCTGTCAAAGTTCTCTCATTGACTAAAGTCAAGCTTATGGCCAGAGCTGAGGGATCAACTAAAACTTTGAGTGGGAAAAGATCCCTTCATGGTCTTACTGTAGCTGTTGGAGACCTTCTGTTGTATCTGTGGTTTCTCTGTTGACTGTAAGGCTGTCCATAGTTTCTGGGCTTGTGAACCTTTCTAACATGGCTGCTGAGTTATGTATGCAAACTGGGAAGCAATAGAGGGAATAGAAGCAATATGGAAGATGCTTCCATTTTAGTCGTGGTATCCCAGCACCTTTGCTGTATTACATTGGTTACAAAGCAAGTCCACACTCAAGGAAAGGCAGTATGATGCAAGAACACAAGCACCAAAGGTAGACTGCAGCCACAGAGAAGCCATGGTAGATAGAGTCAGAGAGAAATGTCACAACTCCATGCATGAAATGAACAAACTCCATTTCTGAAAGGATTTTCATGAGAGCTTTCACTGAGATTTTCAGTGAAGGAAAAACAACAACGACAACAACAACAAAAAAGCTCAAACACCACTCTGTCAGGTGACCATTGTGAATTTCTTAGGGCTCCCAAAGCTGGAACAAAAACCAAGATGGCTGACCACTTAACAATGGATAACCTATTAGGAACTCTTCCTTAGGGAATACTCTTTCTCTTTCTCTCATCATTTCTTCAAAATGGGCCACAAATTTCAGAGAGAATGGATGCTAGAGTACATGGATCAGGTTGGAGGGAGCAAACAGACAAGGGGAAATGATACAATTTCCAGTCAAAGTTTCAGTTGACACCTCAGCTCTGGCCATAAGCTTGATTTTTAGACCATGAAGGAACTTTGACAGAGAGGATGTGTTAAGCAGAGCCTGGGGTTTAAATTCACAGATACTGTGAGATAACAAATTCAAGTTGTTTTCCTGGTTCCTCATTACACTAAATTCATTTAAAAATTTTTTTTTGTTTTGTTTTGTACTTGGCCCTCTATGGCTGCATAGGTGCTTACCTATTGGGTCTGGTCTTCCTCTGTGATGTAGTAATATCACTTACTCCTACTTTTAAAAGACTATTACATCAACCTTCATTTTGAGAATTTAAAACATGATTATAATATATATTTATAATATTTATTCTTCACAATTCCTTCTAGATTGCCCCTCCCCACAATGCTCCCACATCACTCTCCCAACTTCTTGTCATCTCTCCTTTAAAAAAAAAACCCATTGAGTCCAATATATCACCTGTATATGCATGGGTATGAGACCATCCCCCGGTCGGTAAACCTAAAGAGAACCAATTCTTTCTCTCTTAGCTCTCAAGTGTCTATAGCTCCTCAGCTGGGAATGGGAAATTATGTTACCCCCTCCCCCATCCATGCAAGGATGTTGATTGATCTCTTGTAGCTCTTGTAGTGGCCACAGCCTCTATTAATACAATGGTCCTGTCATGTGCAGAAGACGTTGTACATGAATACTCCGGGACCATTGGCTTTTATAATCTTTCCATCTCTTCTTCCTGAAGCCTTGCTGGGAATGGGGTGTGACACTGATTTTCTCTTTATGGCTGAGCGCTCCCCAGACACTTCTTCTCTGCCCATTGATCAGTTGCAAGTCTTTGTATTAACCACCATCCACTGCACAAAGAAGTTTCTCAGATGTGGACCAAGAGTAGCGTAAATCCATGGGTATGGAGATGTTTATTGAGAAAGAAGTTTGACATTAGGTCAGTTTAGCAAACTAATTGTGGTAGGTTCACCCGTACAACCCATGATTTTTCAGGAAAAGTTTTTATTCAAGGCAATGGTAAGCAGAAAGAACAAAAAACTAGCATATGCCCTGATGCTCCCCCAAAACACCAACCCCAAATATCTCATTTCAGAATGTTTGATTTATTAAACCTCATGAACCAACATTGGCACCCCATTTCCATCCACAGTCCAACAGTGACATGAGTGTTATTCTTTCTACCAGTCTTGAGAAATGCACAATGGCATGCATGCACCACTAGAATACAGAGTAGTTTCACTGCCTTGAAATCTACTCTTGCCTATCAGTTTTCCTCTGTCCACTTGCAGATTTTCCTTTCCTAAAAGCAGTTTCAATGCCAATGTGCAGTATGTAGCCATTTCAGATTGTTTGCTTTCATTTCACAATAAACATGTAAGGTTCTTCCATTTATTTTAGGGCTTGATAGCCTGCTGTCTTTAGTGCCAAATTGTATTCCATTGTCTGTATGTAACAGCTTATTTATCCATTTTCTAAGTGAAGGTATCTTAGTTGGCTCCAAAATTGGGCAATTATAGATAAAGCTGCTATAGATACTGTGTGGAAACATTTTCAACTCCTTTAGATAAATACCAAAGAGTACAATTTATGGATAGCTTAGAATGTGATGTGTTTTATTTTTTATATGAGACTGCCAAGTCACTTCCAGGGCTTGCTATTTTGTTTTCTACCTCTGGTGACTAGGGATCCTGTTACTCCACATTCATCATCAAATTCCTAGTTCTGGTGATTTTGATAATGATGCAGCTGTGTCTTATTTGGTTTTGTAGTTCCTTAGTGGCACAATATGGTACATGTTTTGTAAGCTTGTTTGTGAGTTCTGTCTTTTCTTTGATGGTATGTTTATTCAGATCTTTTACCCAATTTTAAGTGTAGATGGTCATTTCCTTGTCTTGGAGTTTTTATAGTTTGGAAAACAGTCTTTTGTCAGATATATATGTTGCAGATACTTTCTTATGAACTGTGACTTGTCTAATCATTCAATACCATTGCCAGATATTCAAACAATACTTGGCAGTATTGTTTGCAAAGAAGGTGTTTTTAATTTGAACAATTCTGTTTTCCATGGATTGTGACTATAGTACTGCATTGAAAACATTAGTGCCTTGTTCCTAAAGTACGTTAGATTTTTTTGGTTATCTTTTAGGTATTTCATATATATTAGTATGATAATTTATTTGTGTTATTCAAACCAACAATAACAGTTATATCTTGTTTTGTGGTACAGCCATTATTAAAATGAGTGTTTTTGGAAGGTACTATTTAGGCTGCTGGGGGGAAAAGATACCGATGGCCATTCCCGATGCTGGACCCTGCACAATGCAATACCAACCTGGTAAACAAGATATGCCCACTGGTTCAGTAGTGGCATGCCTGGAATGGTGTAACTAATGACTTTTGGATTAGATTTGAGGCCTGCTGTACAGGAGGCAGTTCATGTCTGTTACTGTAACCCTGTTTAACAGTCCATGGCTGGGGGGACCGAAGACTCTAGGACAGAGCCTGCTATTGTTACTTTGTTAAACAGTCATGTAGTCAAACTGCCTTCTAAACATGTGTGTTCATAATCATAATTCTGGATCACTTTCACATCAGGCAGCAAATAGAGAGAGGTATATATCTGGTTAAGAGCCTACATGCTCATCCCTAAGTAGGACATCTGGATTAACCCCCCACTAAGGGTTAGGGAATATTTCAGAAGAGGAGCCAAAAAGAATGTAAGAGTGGAAGGATGGGGTAGAGTGCTCTGAAATGCTATCTTATGGACATGACGTGGCTATCATAATCCTGGAGTCAAGGTAACTGTGATTACTGTTTAAGACCTGCATAAGATCAATCCAGTCACCATCCTGGTATGAAAGATGGGGAAGGTACTCTTCAGGCCTCACTCTCAACCAAGGAGCCTTTAGCAGTGAATAGTTGTGGAGGGGAATCATTTTTTGTTTGAGAATGTGGCCACTGATAGGTTCCCTACACACTAGTGCATGTCCCCACTCCCATGCACATATAGGTAGCACTAGAATTTGTGAATTATCAAAAAAAAAAAACCAAACAAACAAAAAAACAAGTTGAGAGAGAAAGTTGTCTTAGTCAGGGTTTCTGTTGCTGTGATAAAGCACCAAGACCAAAAACAGCTTGTGGAGAAAGGGTTTATTTTATATTATAGACTATTCCATCATCCAGTGAAGTCAGGGCAGGAACCTGGAGGGAAGATTTGATGCCGAGGCCATGGAGAGTGCTGCTTACTGGCTTGCTCCTCATGGTTTGCTCAGTCTGCTTTCTTATACCACCCAGGACCACCAACCCACAGATGGTACCACTCATAGTGGCCAAGGCCCTTTCACATTAATCATTAATCAAGAAAATTCCCTGCAGACTTGCCTACAGGCCAATATTATGAAGCCATTTCCTCAATTAAGATTCTTTCTTTACAGATATATCTATGTTTATGTCAAGTTAACAAAAACCTTCCAGTACAGAGGGTTTATTGAGGGCACATGAAAAGAATTAAAGGATTCAAAGGTGAGTAGAGATGGCCATATTCCATTTCATGCATGTATGAAATTCTCAAAATAAAGGACATTTGAAAATACACAATCAGAAGACTGTCTTTTATCTATTATATTGCTGTTGCACAAGTGTAGTTTTTAGGCTTTCTATTTTGTTTCATTGATCTGTTTCCCCCATCTCATCAATACCACTGTCTTGATTATTATAACTTTTTAAAATTATAGTAATCAAAAAACTTCACAGTCAGTCTTTTTTTAGTGTAGTAATATTTAATTAAATTATTACCAATATTTATATTATAGTTAATTGGTCAGTGGTGTTCGTCTTTAACCAGCCATTATACATAAACACACACAAACACCTGACAGATTTTATCAAGCCTTACCCTGGATTGTGCAATCTTAGCCCATCTAAGTTAACTTATAATTCTATTCCCCAAATAAAACCCCATATAATATACATATGTCCCCTGGGCTGTTATTCTCCACACTATGCCGATGTTCCAGGTCACGTGGCATGATGTTCTTACATCTCTATCCCACTGTGTGTGTTCTTCCTCTCCTGGCTTCTTCTTCCCATGATCCCACCCTGCTCCCCCAGAGCCAGCTAATCTTTTCCCTGCCTACCTCTATTCTACCCAATCCAGGCTGAAGCATTTATTAACATCACTTGGTGCACTCATGGATTGGCATAGCAAGTAGGCCTCTGGGAGCAGATTAATTAACATTTAGAATACAAAACAGATCACCTAATCAATTCTCTCTTTTTGTATAATAAAAAGGCTCTTTTAAAAAAACTATATACAGTAAGAACCAATAAATAATCAGGAAAATAATATATAAAAGATACATACTTAACATTCAGTCTATTTGTATCAGGCAACTATAAAGAAATATCATCTATCTATTTTGGTGAGTCATAGTTCTGAACCTAAATTATTTTCTATCATATCTTGTATTTATCAGTCTAAAAACATCTTCTAGATACTAAAAAACTAAGCTTAATTGAAAATTTATATCTACTGTGTCTTAAGCCCCACCAAAGACATACAAAGAGATAAATAAGTTCTTATTTGAGTGAATAGGAAGTGCAGGCAAGCAGTTTCCAGAATGGAAAAATGACAGTTTGCTGCGTGGACAGTCCGAAGTATCTCTTGATACCACTGGAGCATCTCTTCAGCCTTCTGGTCAAGCAAATCTCACAGACTTAATTGTGCAGCAGGAAAGACAGCATTCTGTCTTTTCAGAATCAGGCCATCTACTTACCTGCATTTAAGCCCTGGTCCATCTTTGGACTGTGTACAGTCTGTTGAGAGAGCAGGGGTGTTTCTGCCCAGTAGGAATTATCTCTTGATGGATATTTATGATGCACATTGTCTCCTTCAAGCCAAATGGGAGCTATCAAGAGCTGGCTGTCTCAAGTCAAAGAATTTTTAAAACAATAAAAATGGCCGGGCATGGTGGTGTATGCTTTTAATCCCAGCACTTGGAAGGCAGAGGCAGGTGGATATCTGTGAGTTCGAGGGCAGCCTGGTCTACAGAGTGAGTTCCAGGATAGCCTAGGCTGCATAGAGAAACCCTGTCTCAAAAACCAAAAAAATAATAGTAACAATAATAATGAAAACATCCTTAAATGCCATTTTTCTGAATGCCTCTGAGGGTTTTGAAGACATCTATCAATTTATTTATAAATCTATCTATGTGTCTGTCTGTCTTATGTCTGAACAGGCAAACTGTATATTTTTTTAACCATTTACTAACTGCTTAACCTAGTAAGCTTATTTTGTGATAAATTAAGACTAGTATTTGATATCACCAGGAATTTGACGGGCCAGCCATCAACTTGCATTACCCTATATCCTAAATAGATTTCAGTAGCAACCCATGAAAGGATTGGAAGTAAACCTGCACTTTTAAATGAGTTGTATAGGCACAATACCTTATGTACGAGTTTAAATATAAATAATGTGTCAAAATAACCTTAAATGTGTGTCAATATATAAAATTCTATACCAATGAATCAAAAATTAACCTTATTTTGAGACTAGCAATAGTTCTGTTTCAGAGAAGATTCAATAATCTACCCTTATATCTTATCATTCCTATATTATATACCTATATTATAAACCCTCTTTCTTCAAGTCTTCTCCCCCTATATAAGACAGAAAGAAGGATAAAGAAAAAGAAAGAGAGAAGTTTCTGAGTCTAAACTCCTCTGCCTTGATTAACAAGATCTTTTAACAACTTATAACCAATCCCCCAAATGACAACATCTATAACCCATCAAATAACCAAAAAAATCACCCACTGTACCTTTTGGGAATGGAGCATATAGTCAGTCTTGAGGGTGAGCAGCACTTACCCTCTGGCCGTTTTGTTTGTCACATGTATGATATTGGAATATTTCAGCCACTTGCCTCTCAATATAAAGTTGAGAACCAGTTTGTTAATGTGCTGGCATTTTTAAAATTAGCAATGTAATGAATCTGTAACTCAGCTGGGAAAAAGTAACCTGATTCACCTTTTTTGTTCATGGATATGGACTATCTTTCCATGCAAAGATTTTGCAGCTTTTTTCATATATCTCTCACGCAAATTTTGTTAATTTTTTAAAACTTAAGTGTAATTTTTAGGCTGTTAATGCAAATGATATTGTGTGTTTTTTTTTAATTTCATATTTTGCTTATTTATTGCTGATGTATTGGAAGGTGATCGATGCCTGAAAGTTAATCACGTGTCCTTCAACATTGCCTTAATCAATTATGAGCTTACTTATTGCAAATCCTTTTGAACAGTTTTTACATGTACAGTCTTAGTATCTACAAAGACAATTTTATTTTGTTCCCTATCTATCTATCTATCTATCTATCTATCTATCTATCTATCTATCTATCTATGTATCTATTCTTTTCTTATGTATTGATTAGTTGTAATTGCCAGCACACTATCAAAAAACAATGAGGGGTTATCTTTTTTAAAAAATATCTTTAAGGGTACCTAGTTTCTCTTAATTAGATGTCTTATTAGCTTTGGAATTTTTGTGTATTTTTTTATCTAGTTGATAAAGTCCCTTTTTAGGTTTTTTGGTTTTGGTAAAGAGTTGTTTATATGAGTGTGTCCAGACTATTATCAAATAACTTTTCTTTCCTTGAAATGTTAATGGAATTTCTTCTCTTTTGTATGTTGCTATGAAGTGCTACATATAGTGTTTTCTGAATCTAAAACTAACCTGTTTGGTCATGGTGTATAATTAACTTTTAATTTTATTGTGCTTATTATTTATTGTTATTATTAATTATTATTATTCATGTGTATGCATTTGGGGGCACATATGCCATTGTATGTATGTGGAGGTCTGAGGACAGCTTGCGGGTGCTGGTTCTCTCTTACAACTGTGTGGTGCTCCGGAACTGGACTTAGTTGTTGTCAGTCTTGACCACATGTGCCATCACTTGCTGAGCTATCATTCATCCTTCGTGTTGCATAATTCTTTATATAACTTGTTGAATCTGATTTGCTAACCTGTTCTTGAGAAATGTTGCTTCTCTATTCATGAGAGACACTAGTTTTTACTTCTCTTTTCCTGGAATGTGTTAGTGTTGATTTATTATTAGGATGATGTTGGCCTTATAACATGAAATAGGAAGTATTTGATGTGTGACTATATTCTGAAAACAATTGTAGAAAATTGATATTATTTTTTAATGTCTGACAGAATTTACCAGTGAACCTATTTAGACCTATTGACTTCTGATTTGAAGGTTATTAATTATTAATTCCATTCTTTCTTTATATGTGCACATATTTGTTTAGCTTGTGTATTTCTTATACGTTTTGACAGACTGTACATTTCAAGTAAGATCATTCTGAGTTAATTTTATTTGATATCAAAGAGTTTAGTATATTGTTTTATTATTCTTTCTAAGTTTATGAGATTTGTAGGTGCCTCTTGTTTTAGTTGTAATGTTAGTCATTTGTATCTTCTCTTATTTCTCAGCCTCCTGAGCTTGTTTATTGGTTTCCTGTTTCAGTGCCACTGACTTCTTCCCTCAGTCTTGCCCTTGCTTTTCCTCTGATTAGTTTGGATTTTCTTGGTTCTTCTTGTTTCCCAAGACAGATGTTTAGATTATTGATTTTAGATCTCTCTTCCTTTCTCACAGGCAATTTCACTGATGTAAATTTCTTCTAAACAATGCTCTTATTGGGTCCTATACATTTTGAATTGTATTTTCTTTTTAAAATTTGGTGCACATTCACTGCTTATGTTGTTGGATTTCATGAAAACTATTTCTTTAAAGTATATCATGAATTCTCAGCATTCTCAGCATTTACCCCTCCCATACTCTCTCCCTCTTTTCTTCTGCTTTCTCTCTTACTAACCTCATTTCTCCTGAATAACCTTCTGCTATCATATCATATCAATCACCATATGATTGTGTATGGCAAATGTAAATTATAAATATGATCCACAAATTAGAGAAAATACAATATCTATCCATCCGAATCTGGCTTATTTGGCATAGCATAATCTCTAGTTGTATCCATTTTCTTGCACATGATACAATTTCATACTCCTGTGTGACTGAACAAAATTGCATTGTGTATATAAACCATACTTTCTTTAAACATCTATTTGTTTCACTTAATATCATGTCTATTGTATATAGTGATGTAGTGACCGTATGAGTTCACATATTTGGGAGTATGCTGACTTAGAGTCATTTGGATACAGACTAAGAAGTGGGGTAGCTGGGTCATAGGTAGTTTTTGAAGAGCCTTCCCTACTGATTTTATATTGGCTCGAATAAGTTATGTTTCTACCAGCAGTGTACAAGAATTCATGTTTCCCAACTCCTCATCAACATTTGTTATTTTCTTTATAGTAGCCATGTTTACTAGGGTGAGATGGGCTCTCAGTGTTGTTTTAATTTCTATTTCCCTGATAACTAAAGATGGTGAATATCTTCTATATGTTAATGGGCCACTTGTACTTTATCTCTTAAATGCTTTCTGCTCATTAGCTTATTTGCTGATTGAGTAGTCCATTTTTCTAATTGGTTTAGATTGGGGTTGGGAGTGCTTCATTTTTAGTTCTTTGTGTATTCTGAATATGAGTCTTAAGTAAGATACACAGCTAGCATAGATTTTTCTTCCATCACATTACTGTCTCTTTCCTTGCTTCCTTTTCTGTGTTAAAACTTTTAAGTCCCACAAGACGCCATCCATTAGTTCTAACTTAATTTCTTGGACTACTGGGCTCTTCTCCTTAGAAAGTTCTTGTCTGTACATCTTTAAGTGAGTTCCCTATATTTTCCTCTATCATTGTCAGAGTTTTAGTTCTTTCATTAAGGCCTTTGATCTATTTGAGGTTCATGTTTGTACAAAGCACAGTCTGTACTTAACTAATGGGTAACAGTACCTATAATGGCCTCATGAACTACTCACTGGGCATTTTTACTATTTTTGAGAACTATTTATTCAACTCCTTATCCATTTGTTGATTGTATTTTTTTGATGTTTGTTTCTTGAGTTCTTTTTACATTTTGTACATTAATCCCCTGTCAGATGAATAGCTGGTGAAGATTTCTCCCATTCTTTGCTAGGTTAATTGTTTGCTATGAATTTTTAAAATTTAATTTCTTGCAATAATACCATTTGCCAATTCCTGCTGGTTTTTTTTCTTGTTTGTTTTTTGAGCTGTTGTGAATTCTGCTTTAAACAGCCATGTCTATTCCTTGGCATTGAAGAGTGTCTCCTAGGAATTTCAGATTTGTCAGAGTCTCAGGTCTTACACCTAGGTCTCTGGTGCATTTTGAGTAATTTTGTTTGTACACAGTGAGAGATAGGGTCTAGTTTTATCCTTTAGTATGTGGAATTACATTTATTAATGAGGCTGCCTTTTTCCCCCGATGTATTTTGGTAAAAAAAAAAAATCAAGTAATGACACCTGCATAGCTTTATTTCTATTTCCTCTATTTTTCAATTGGTGTATGCTTTAGTGCCATTGTCATGCTATTTCAGTGACAATAAACCTGCATTATAATTTGAAATCAAATAGGGCAATAACTCTAGTTTGTTTATTTTGCTTAGGACTCTTTTGTACATTTAGAGTTTTTTGCTTTCATGTTTATTTTAGGATTTTAAATTGCTTTTGTGAAAAAATCATTAAAATTTTGATGAGAAATGGACCAAATCTATGAATTTCCTTTGATAACATGCCCATTTTTACAATGTTAACTTCTCTTGCCTATGATCATGGGTATCTTTTCATCTCTTAATTTCTTCTTTAATTTTCTCAGTTTTAAAAAATTGTTATTGCAGGTGTCTTCTTTTTCTTAGTTATTTCTTGCAGTATTTTTTTAGGTTATTGTAACTGGAAAATTTCCCTGATTTCTTTCTCATCATAATCATGATTGGTTCCTCAAAACTGAAAGTAATCTACTACAAGATCCAGCCATACAAGTTTTGGGTTGGGTATATATCCAAAGGATTCTACAACTTACTATAAAGATACTTATTCATGTTCGTTGTTGTTCTATATGTAATAGCCAGAAGTTGGAAAAAATTGTGATGTCTGTCTTTTTTAAACTTTTTATTAATTTTTTTTATTAAGAATTTTTTTTTGTTTTACATTCCAATCCCCATTCCCCTCCTTCCCACCTCCCAGTTCCACCCTCCTACACTTTTCCCCATACCCTTCCCTCCACCCACCCAGTACCAACCCACTCTGGCACATCAAACATCATCAGGACTAATTGCCTCCTCTTCCATCAAAGCAAGATAAGGCAGCTATGCTAGGAAAATGAGCTCAAGAGGGAGGCAACATCATCTATGGCCAGGATAGACCCCATTCCATCCAATTGTTAGGGGACCCACTTGAGGACCAATCAGCCTGTCAGCTTCATATATGTAATGGGCCTTGGGCCAGTCCTCGCAAGCTCTTTGCTTGGTGGTTCAGCCTCTTTGAGACCCCTTGTGTCCGAGTTCATTGGCTGGGTGGGTCTTCTTGTGGTGTCCTTGATCTCTCCAGATTCCTCAAAACTTCCCCTAACTTTTCCTCAAGACTCCCTGATTTTTACCTAATGCATGACTGTGGGTCTCTGCAACTGTTTCCCTTATCTGCTGGATAGGCCTTCTCAGATGGCAGCAGTGTTGGGTTCTTGTCCAGATACCTCTCTCCATCCACTTCTGACATCTATTTTATTTTCCCTACTTAGAGGGATTCAAGCATCATCCCTTGAACTCTCTTTAATAGTTTCTTTGAGTCTGTGGATTGTAGCATGCTGATCCTGTATGTATAGGCTAATATCTGCTTATGAGTGAGTGTGTCTTTTTGGGTCTGCTTTAGCTCACTCTGGATGATCTTTTCTGGTTTCACCCATTTGCCTGGAAATTTCACAATATCCTTGTTTCTGATATCAGCATAGTATTCCATTGTGTAGATGTACCACAATTTCTTTATCCATTCCTCAGTTGAGGGACATCTGGGTTGTTTCCAGTTTCTGGCTATTATGAATAAAGCTGCTATGAATATAGTTGAGGAAATGTCCTTGTGATTTGGTAACACATATTTGGGGTATATGCCCAGAAGTGGTTTATCTGGGTCTTGAGGTAGAACTATTCTCAATTTTCTGAGAAAGTGCCAGATTGATTTCTAAAATGGTTGTACAAGTTTGCACTCCCACCAACAATAGAGGAGTGTTCCCCTTTCTCCACATCCTTGCTAGCATGTGTAGTCACTTGTGTTTTTGATCTTAGGCATTCTGAAATATGCAAGGTGGAATCTCAGATACGTTTTGATTTGCATTTCCCTTATGACTAAGGATGTTTAGCATTTCAAGTGCTTCTCAGTCATTGGAGATTCCTCTGTAGTGAATTCTCGGTTTAGTTCTGTACTCATTTTTAAATTGGATTATTTGGTTTGTTGGTGTTTAATATCTTGAGTTCTTTATATATTTTGGGTATTAGCCCTCTGTCAGATGTGGGGTTAATGAAGATCTTTTCCCAATATGTAGGCTGCCATTTTGTTCTAATGACAGGGTCCTTGGCCTTACAGAAGATTTTTAGTTTCATGAGGTTCCATTTATTAATTGTTGATCCTAGTGCTTGAGCTATTGGTGTTCTGTTCAGGAAGCTGTCTCCTGTGCCAGTGAGTTCAAGGCTTTCTCCTACTTTCTCTTCTATTAGAGTATCCTGTTTTATGTTGATGTCTTTGATCCACTTGAACTTGACTTTTGTGCAGGGTGATAAATATGGATCTATTTGTATTCTTCTACATGTAGGCATCCAGTTAGACCAGCACCATTTGTTGAAGATACTATCTTTTTTCCATTGTATGGTTTTGGCATCTTTGTCAAAAACCAAGTGTCTGTAGGTGTTTGGATTTATTGCTGGGCCTTCAATTTGGTTCCATTGGTTAACCTGTTTTTAATGCCAATATCATGCAGTTTTAATTACTATGTCTTTGTAGTGAAGTTTGAAGTCAGGAAGGGTGATACCTCCAGAGGTTCTTTTATTGTACAGAACTGTTTTTGCTATCCTAGGTTTTTTGGTTTTCCATATAAAGTTGAGAATTGTTCTTTTAAGGTCTGTAAATAATTGTGTTGGGATTTTGATGGGAATTGGATTGAATCTGTAGATTGCCTTTGGTGAGAAGGCCATTTTTAGTATGTAAATCCTACCAATCCATGAACATGGGAGATCTTTCCATCTTCTGATCTCTTCTTCAATTTCTTTCTTCAGAGACTTGAAGTTCTTATCAAACAGGTCTTTTACTTGCTTGGTTAGTGTTACACCAAGGTATTTTATATTATTTGTGGCTATTGTGAAGGAAGTTGTTTCCCTTATTTCTTTCTCAGCCCATTTATCATTTGGATAAAGGAGGGTAAGTGATTTTTTTTTGAGTTAATTTTGTATCCAGCCATGTTGCTTAAGGTGTTTATCAGCTGTAGGTGTTCTCTAGTAGAGTTTTGGGGGTCACTTATGTATACTATCATATCATCTGTAAATAGGAATAATTTTACTTCTTCCTTTCCAATTTATATTCCCTTGATCTCCTTTAGTTGTCTTATTGCCCCAGCTAGAATTTCAGGTAATATATTGAAGAGATATTGGGAGAGTAGACAACCTTGTCTTCTCCCTGATTTTAATGGAATTGCTTTATATTTCTCTCCATTTAATTTGATGTTGGCTATTGGCTTGTTGTATATTGCCTTTATTATATTTAGGTATGGGCCTTGTATATTTGATCTCTCCAAGACTTTTATCATGAATGGGTGTTAGATTTTGTCAAGGTCTTTTTCAGCATCTAATGAGATGATCATGTGGTTTTTTTCTTTCAGTTTGTTTATATGGTGGATTACATTGATGGATTTTTGTATGTTGAACCATCTCTGCATTCCTGGTATGAATCCTACTTGATTATGGTGGATGATATTTTTGATGTGTTCTTGGATTCTGTTTGCCAGTATTTTATTGAGTATTTTTGCATCAATATTCATGAGGGAGATTGATCTGAAATTCTCTTTCTTAGGTATCAAGGTGATTGTAGCTTCATAGAATGAGCTTGACAAGGCTCCTTCTATTTCTATTTTGTGGAATAGTTTGAGTAGTATTGGCATTAATTCTTTTTTGAATATCTGGTAGAATTTTGTGCTAAAACCATCTGACCCAGGGGTTTTTTTTTGGATGGGAGATTTTTGATAACTGCTTCTATTTCTTTAAGGATTATGGGACAGTTTATTTTGTTTACCTGATCCTGATTTAACTTTAGTAGGTGGTATCTATCAAGAAAATAACCCATTTCATTTAGATTTTCCAATTTTGTGTAGTATAGGCTTTTTAAGTAAGACCTTATGATTCTTTGGATTTCCTTAGTGTCTGTTGTTATGTCCCCCTTTTCATTTCTGATTTTGTTAAGTTGGATACTGTCTCTCTGCCTTTTATTTAGTTTGGTTAAGAGTTTATCTATCTTGTTGATTTTCTCAAAGAACCAGCTCTTGGTTTCATTGATTTTTCTATTGTTCTTTTTGTTTCTGATATATTGATTTCAGTCTGGAGTTTGATTATCTCCTGCTGTCTACTCCTGTTGGATGTGTTTGCTTCTTTTTGTTCTAGCACTTTCAGATGTGTTTTTAAGTTGCTAGTATGAGATCACTTCAATTTCTTTATGAAGGCACTTAGTGCTATGAACTTTCCTCTCAGCACTGCATTCATGGTGTCCCATAAATTTGGGTATATTGTGCCTTCCTTTTCATTGAATTCTAAAAAGATTTAATTTCTTTTTTTTTGACCCAGATATCATTGAGTAGAGAGTTGTTCAGTTTCCATGAGTTTGGAGACTTTCTGTTGTTTTTGTTATTGCTGAAGTCCAGCTTTATTCCATGTTGATCTGATAATTATTATCTGATAATAATGCAAGAGATTATTTCGACTTTCTTGTACATGTTGAGGCTTGCTTTGTGATCAAGTATATGGTCAATATTGGAGAAGGTTGCATGAGGTGCTGAGCAGAAGGTATATTCTTTTGTGTTTGGATGAAATGTTCTGTAGATATCTGTTAGGTCCATTTGATTTATGACATCTCTAAGTTTCATTATTTCTCTGTTTAGTTTCTGTCTCAATGATTTTTCCACTGGTGAGAGTGGGGTGTTGAAGTATCCCACTACTAATGTGTGGGGGTTGATGTGTGATTTAAGCTTTAGTAATGTTTCTTTTATGAATGAGGGTGCCTTGGCAATTGATACTTCATCTTGCTGGATTTTTCTTATAGTAAGTATGAAGTGTCCTTCCCCATCTCTTTTGATTAATTTTAGTTGAAAATAAATTTTGTTGAATATAAGAATGGCTACTCCTGCTTGCTTCTTGTGTCCATTTGCTTGGAAAACCTTATTACAGCCCTTTACCTTGAGATAATGTCTATCTTTGTTGCTGAAGTATTTTTCTTGTATACAGCAGAATGATGGATCCTGTTTTAGAATCCGTTCTGTTAGCCTGTGTCTTTTTATTTTTTATTGGGGAATTGAGTCCATTGATGTTGACAGATATTAGTGACCAATGATGGTTGCCTCCTGTTATTTTGGTGTTGGTTGTGGGAGAGAGAGAGAGAGAGAGAGAGAGAATTTACCTTCCTTTGGTTTGTGGGTTATTTGTTTCCTGTGCTTTCCTGGGTGTAAATATCCTTCTTGTGTTGGGGCTTTCCTTATAGTACCTTCTGTAGGGGCAGGTTTATAGTTAGGTATTGTTTAAATTTGCTTTTGTTGTGGAATATCTTGTTTTCTCCATCTATGGTGATTAAAAGTTTTGTTGGATGTAGTAGTTTGGGCTGACATCTATGGTCTTGTAGGGTCTGCAAGATGTCTGTCCAGGCCCTTCTGGCTTTAAAAGTCTCTTTTGAGAAGTCTGGTGTAATTCTGCTAGGTCTGCCTTTATGTTACTTGGCCCTTTTCCTTGCAGCTTTTGATATTCTTTCTTTGTTCTGTATCTTCAGTGTTTTGATTATTATGCGGCAGGAGGAATTTCCTTTTTGGTTCAATCTATTTGGTGTTCTGTAAGCTTCTTGTATGTTTATAGGCATCTCTTTCTTTTTGTTGGGAAAGTTTTCTTCTATGATCTTTTTGAAAATATTTTATGGGCCTTGGAGCTTGGAGTCTGTTCCTTCTTTGACTCCTGTTATTCTTAGATTTGGTCTTTTCATAGTGTCCCATATTTCTTGAATGTTTTGTGTCAGGAACTTTTTAGATTTAGCATTTTCTTTGACCAATTCATCAATTTCTTCAATTGTATCTTCTACACCTGAAGATACAATTGGAAGATCTCTTCCATCTCTTGTAAACTGTCAGTGATACTTGTGTTTGTAGTTCCTGTTCTCTTTCCTAGGTTTTCTATCTCCTGGATTCCCTCAGATTGTGTTTTTTTATTGCTTTTATTTCCATTTCACGCCTTGTACAGTTTTATTCACTTCCCTCACCTGTTTGATTGTGTTTTCCTGTAATCCTTTAAAGAAATTATTCATTTCATTCACCTGTTTGTGTTTTCTTGCATTTCTTTAAAGGATTTGTTCATTTCGTTCATCTGTTTAATTGAATTTTCCTTTATTTCTTGAAGAGATTTCTTCATTTCCTCTGTTAAGGTCTCTATCACCACTACAGTGTTTAGTTTAAGGTCATGTTCTCGTGCATCAGTTTTGTTAGGATAACCAGGACTTGCTGTAGTAGGATAATTGTGCTCTGAAGCTGCTTTATTGCCCTGGCTCTTGTTAGTTTTGTTTTTTTGCTGGACTTTAGCCAGGACTGATCCTGGCTGTTCTTTGTGTAGCAGGCCTGAGTGTTCCTGTGGTGTAAACCTGGGTGTTCCCGGTGCTGCAGGATTGAAGTAGGCCAGTGGAGCTCAGAGGGAAAGCACCAAACTCAGGGCACCTGGAGGACTCTGGGGACGCTGACTTTTCTTGATGCTGGAGGTCTGAGTGTTGCTGATTTAGTAGGTCTAGTGTCAGCCTGGATATTCCCGTTGCAGCTATTCTTGTGGTGGTTGGTGGAGTGGTGGTCCCACAATTAAGGCAGAGTTTGCCGCTGTAGAAGGCATTGGTGTTCCTGTTGTATCCTGACTGGTGACCTCTGGATATTCCTGAAGTTGAAGGCCTGGTGATCCCAGGTGGAGCCAGTTTGGCTGCTCTTGATAGAGACTCCTAGATATCCTTAAGGTTGCAGGCCTGGTGACCCCAGGTGGGGCTGGTCCAGGAGATGAGGTGTTCCTGAAGTTACAGGCCTGGTGACTCCAGGTGGAGCTGGTTTGGACTGGAGATGGATGCTCCTGAAGTTGCGGGTCTGAGAATTCCAGGTGGCACAGGTCCGGAAGATGGAACTTGGAGGTACAGCCCTCAGCTCAGGGAAGCTGGGGGTGTTCCAGAACACTGAACAGAGGGGGTATTTGTAGGGGAAGGAAAAAGGGGGAGATGTAACCTGGGTGTTGAGTTGAAGACCTGGAGACCCAAGGTGTGGCAGGGTCAGGAAAATGGAGCTGGATGTTCCCGGTGAGTGAGGCCTTGTAACTCCAGTGGGGCGAGGTTGGTACAGTCAAAATGTCTGTCTTAATTGGGATTAATTGAGATAAAACACCAAGACTAAAAGTAACTTGGGAAGGAAAGGATTTTTTTTTCCTTTTTACAGATGTAGTCTATTGTCCAGGGAAGTCAGGACAGAACTTAAGACATGAACCTGGAGGCAGGAACTGATAAAGGGGTTATGGTGGAATCCTGCTTAATTATTTGATATTTATGGCTTGTTTAGCATGCTTTTTATATATTCCAAGACTACACATCCAGGGATGGCACTACTTACAATGGGATAGACCCTTCTACATCAATCACTAATTAAGTAAATAGTACACAGACTTGCCTTCAGGCAATCTTATCAAGGCATTTTCTCAGTTAAAATTCCTTCCCTCCATATATGTCTAGGTTTTGCCAAAATGACAAAACCTGAGCAGGACAATGTCTTTTTATATGATAAGTGGATAGTGAAAATGTGCTACATATACACAGTGGAATATTATTCAGATGTTATGAAAAATAAAATAAAATAAAAAATTTACAGGTAAGTGGATGGAACTAGAAACAATCATTCTGAATGAGTAAATCAGAACTAGATGTCCAACCATTGCATGTTTTCTCCTATGTGTGAATGTCAGGTTTTATGCTTTAGATATATATGATTTAATCTGAATAACTGTAAAGTTTAGGTAGCTAGTCATGGACCAGGGGTGAATCTTCCAAGAAAGGAGTCATAGACTATAGTGTTATAAAGAGATAAAGGTATAGCCAGGCATAGTGGCACATGCCTTGAATTCCAACACTTGGGAAACAGAGGCGAGTAGATGTCTGTGTTTGAAGTCAGCCTAGTCTAATAGAGAGTTCCAGGAAAGCCAGTGGTACAAAGAGAAATCCTATCTCTAAAAATAAAATGCAAACTTAAAAAACCCAACCCCCCCAACAAAATAAAACAGATAAATAGGAAAGTACAACAGGAATATTAAAGGGGGTGAGGATGGGAAGACAGGAGAGAAGGAATATGGGGACTATATATAACTAACACTAAAGGTCTTTTCAAAAGCCATATGGAAATCTACTACTTATAAGCTTTCTAAAATATATACATATAGAAGGAATTTAATGCAGTTAGCATATCACTGGGGAGACAATGCCTCTACCGGACATTATGCTACCAAATACATTTATGCTACCAAATAAAACCCCAAGTTCTAGGAATGGTTCACATCTTTTTGAGTTGCTGGCCACATAGGCCCCCAAATACTGCAACTTGCCAATATTATTGTCTTCCCTCCACAATCTGATGCTTAAGTTCTTATTTTTGAAGACACCACATACTTATGACACAGAACATGGACAAATCTAGTTGGTACTCATTTGGAAGCTTTTCTCCTACTGGTTAGTGTTTACAGTGGTAGAGCATGCTGCTAGAGGAGAAAACAAAATCACCAGTTTCACTCAGCTATGAACCGTTTGAGCTGAAACGGTGATGTGCCTGCAAGATATGCCCACTGGAGCAGCAGCGGCATGAACATTAGGAGAATGACACACCACTTTTTGTTTAAATTTAAAATAAATATTCTTATGAATAAACTGGAAATTTTAAATAATGTGTTTTGATTATATTCAACCAACTCCTCCCCTTAGCTACTTCCAGATCCACACACATCCCTCCTCCCCCAACTTAATGTCATCTTTTAAAAAAATTAATAAGCCATCAACTCCAATTTGTATTGTCCATATATTTCTGGGTGTGGAGCCATCCCCTGGAGCATGCTCGACCTACCAGGAACCACCCTCTTAACGAAAACTAACCCTCTCAAGATGTCATCACTGTCCTTAGCTATTCAGCTAGGGGCAGGGCTGATGAACCCTTGTCCACTGTGTGGTAAAATGTTGACTGTCTTGATCTTGCATAGGAAACCACAGGTACTGAGAGTTCATTAATGTAATGGTCCTGTCATGTTCTGTTTTGTTCTGGTCCTTGACTTCTGATTTGATTTTTCACATCTCTCTGACTCTTTTTTTTGTTATACTTCCTGAGCTGCTGTGGGGAGGGGTGTGTCTCATTTGTATTTTGTCACTGTACTCCACAGTAAATTATTTTCCACACTTTGACCTGTTGTGAGTTTCTGAATTAACTCTCATTCACTGCACAAAGAAATTTATCTAATGAGGTTTGAGAACTGCATTGAAATATGGGTGGAGATATACAGATTTAGAGTTGTTTGATATTATACCCATTAAGCCAAAGAATAACAGTAGGTCTAACCTTGGGGGCCTGCTCAAGTACAAACCATGAGCTCTAGTCAGATTTGAATGGATTAAGTGTATGTTTCCTTTTTCAATCCAATTGGAGAGCATTTGGTTGCTCCTACATTGCACCCACAGGCATATCTTCCCACTCTTGTCTTTATTGCAGTACACATTTTGACTTCTAATTGTTGTTAAGATTGAGTGGTAACATCTAGGCTCATATACTGGACCAGAAACCAGAAGGCAATGTTTTAAATAAATTATGTCATTAGTTGCTAGCTAGCCAAATTCTAGTTACTGATGGTATAACCTTGGGGATGTTGAATGCTGCATGGGGCTGTGATTCTGAGATCTGGAGAGAGGACATCCCTGTGGGAAAGCTCAAAACAGGAATATTCTAGCACATGTCACTACTGTGAATGTTGCTGAATTAAATTCATATATGTATAATTAGTACATAGTTAAATGATTACTTTTAATGATTAAGATATGTGTAATAAATACTTTACAGCTCCACCAGAATTTAGTAAGGTGAAGTAATGCAGCATGCTATTAAATTATACAGCAAGTTTTAAGAGTTTAAAGTTTATCCCTGGTGTCAACTGTGATATGTTGGCATTCTTTGTTGGTGAAATGCATGAAGGAGAGGTAATATCAGATAGTAGCAGAAGGTTAGCAGCAATGATATCTTGTAGCCCACTAAGCCCAATATTTCTAAAATCCTTCCAGTTCATGTCTGCTGGTCTGGACTTAGGAAGATGATAAATTGCTTAGTGCCAAAGCAATTATTTGGTAGTCAGTTAAAGCAAAAATCCAGGGGGAGTAAGCGAAGGACAATCTATTATATAAGGCAAACCTGCCAAAGCTGTTTTTCTCCTGTTGTGATTTTCTCGTCTTTCCACAGAACGGATAGAACATCTTTCCTTCTGGTCTTTTCAGCTAAAATAATGTCAATGGGTTGTGGTGCTCTCTGCCTTTGTGCACTCCAGTGTGCTCACTCTGAATGAAGACCACTCTCCTAAAACTCAGCATTTATGGTGAACTTTTATCATTTAACAGCCCCCATTTCAGACAGAAAAGAACACAAGGCTCACCCATGTCTTCAGTTTTCACATGTGGTCATGTCGTTCTTTTTTCTCATTGTTTCTTGGGACCATGCTTTACGTCTGGCCACATGGTCTTCCAGATGAGACAATGTCCTTCCCCATATATAAATTATACCTGAACCCTGTATGGTGGTGTTGCCCATACAGAGGCTGAACTAGCATTGTATCTCGCCAAATTGTCCTTCTGCAAAAAGCATGCTTTAGTTTAAAGTTTCAATCAACACAGTTTCCAGTGATTCATCTTTTTTAGCCTCTGTGTTATTTTTGTAGTAATACATTCAATTTGAATTGACCCATTCATAGCCCCTTATAGCCAATTGTTCTAGTTTTAGTTTCAAATCCAGTATTAAAACTCTTTGAAAGCTAGAACTGTGTCCTGCTTTTCTTTGCAGATTTCTCAGGGCCTACCCTTGTGTTCCACATAGAAGGACTTGGAAGATTCTTTATAAGTAAGGGTAAGAGGCACAAAGTGAAAGAATTGTGCCTCTGAATCATGGTACTGGTAGCATGAGCTTCAAGAGGGAAGATGAAGTGTCTAACAGATATACCTCAGAAATAGGTTGACCCGGATAAACAGTTATCAGGACCAAATGCAGTGAGTAATGCTTTATTCCAACAAATTATACCCACTTGAACATGGGCTTCATAAAACACAGTGAAATTCTTTATTTCCAATGAAACTTTTTGCTTATATAATGTGGAACATTTCATCATGGAATGGGATAAAATCAATAGACCCATTTTGGAAAAGAGCCCAATGGCTAGAGCCCACCTTTGAATGATGCTAGGCCATTTGTGCTCCCGTGTGCCCATGTTTTGTTACAACAGATGTTCTGAAAATTATAAAGCAGCTATGTGAGTCATTTCTAATCACCACTAAGAAAGCATTTAAAACAGACAGTCTTAACACATCTGTCCTTAGTCCATGCTCACTCAGAGTTTCATCTTCAACTGTCTTGCTGGCTGAGTTTTAAGATGGGAAATGGAACCAACCCCTTGCTACCTGAATTCAGAAAAGCCAGACTGTGCAAAGTGGGAGTCGAGTCGGGAATGCCTCTCTGAAGTCTTCTGTTGCTTTTGTACCTCGTGTGTGTGCAGATTCATTCTCCAGCAATAAGACTATCTGTCTTACTTTCCCTTGAAATATTTTCTTAGAGATGATCAAAATATTTACATGTGTGTGCTTGTTAGTTTTGCCTTCTATCTGAAGGGTTGTTCATCAGTATTTATAGTGTCTCCAAAAGGAATATATCTTCTAATGGCAGGCACCTTTAGCATTTTAAAGATGTTCAACAAAAATTCTGTTTATTCCCCAAATCTTCAACTACTTTAATCAGAAAATCCCAGTGTTGGGTTAGTACATTAGCACAGAGATTGATGGTGATAACCTTCATTGAGCAGAGTGCGTGGTGCTCAAGATAGGTGCAGAGCTGTTAGGCTCTTCTGTCCTTGTGCAGGCAGCTGGGGGTCTCCATTGCCTCTGTTCTCCTGGGCAGGTCTGTTCTTGGTTTAGCACCAGATACCTTTTTTCTTTCTTTGTCTTGATTGCTGATTCTGTCTCAATTCTGCCAAGTATGCAAGGAATTCCTGAGGGTTCAGGAGCGGGGTCTGCAGTTTCCAGGAACAGACTGGTACCTTCTTGCCAAGAGTGTTGGTATGTGTGACAGAATTTTGTGTGCCACCTGTTTGCATGATGTGCCATCTGGAAGTCACACAGAGCACCATGAAGTAGGCTGGAGGCCTGCAACATCTCCCAGAAAGAATGATTTTAGCTTAGGTGGAAGCTGAATTCACACATAGCTTCTACCTTATTACTGTGACTTAAAGAATTCTCTCTTATCCTGTAGCCAAGATCCAAGGATACCTTGCCAAGCTAAGATTATATCAGGATGCTACAAAATGGAGGTACCTTAAAATTGAGGCCCCTCAGTGTATAAGAGATGTGCTTTTGTGCCAAGTGGTACTCTCATATTTTCTCCACTAATAATGATAGGAGACATATTAGGCTGAGAGTGGATGTTTATCTTGGGTGGTTATTTTAGAGTTGAAAAGGGATTGGTTCATTATGAACAATTGATAGGCAACACAGATGCATCCATTTAATTAACCTAAGATATGTATTAGTGGTTTAAAGCTGAGTCATTAGGAGCAGGAGGATGACTGTAGAACATAACCATGCGATTTAGGATTCTGGAGCAAGTTCCTGTGTAATTAGAAAACACATTGTATGAAACTCAGAGAATTAATTAAAGTTAAAATTGAGAGACTATATTGAGGACACATTCTCATCCCATGTTTTGTATTTAAGTGTTGTGTTTATAGTTCAATGAAAAGCAGAAAAATGGTTCAAAAATCTCAGGCTTCTGTTGACTTTTATCTTTTGTTCCCTGCAGATAAATTGTTCAGTGGCTTTCACCATCTTTCTAGCACATTTCAACCGCTTGGCCTACTAAAGCAGAGGGAACTGCTTAATAAAGCCAAATGACTTCTACTGATAATTCAGGGAAAAATGAACCGTCTTAAGGATAGGAATTATGATCTCATAAAACCTGCCTTTAGGCAGAAATAGAATGCTTTCCTACTTTGTCATTCACAGAAAATAATTGAAGTTGAAAACCACTAGTGCCTCTCCATGTCCTGGGCATGATATGCAGTTTGCATCCTAGACCCAGGAGACACATGCAGATCTACTGTACTCTGACTCTAGAGGGCACACAGCATTATCAGAGTGACTTGGACTCCCCACAGAAGAGGCCACGCTTCTGACATAAGCCCCATCTTCACCTTGAGAAGAAATGAGAAAGTGCCAGGTGTAAGACAACAGGTCTGTGAAAAACACATATTCATCATCCAATTTTAGTAACCAAAGTGAATCCTTCTGAAGTGTAGCATTTTTAACTCTAAAAGAATTTTTTTTTAAAGTCCTTTCTTCTTACATAGGCATTTCGTTCAGGTTATTTGGATAAATTAATGTTTTTTTCCTATAACAAGTGTTTCAACATTATCTGAATGTAAACACTTGAGAATAATACTGAATTATACTTGAATAATAGCATTTTCATTAAGAACACTATACTCAGTCTTCACAATGACCTTATTTGGTTAATGGCAGTTTTATTCTATATATGAGCATCTGGAGGCTCAAGGAAATTAAACAATTTGCTGAGAGTTATGTACATGGTGGTGGGTGGTTAACTGTAACCCACCTATTGCATGATGAGCTTTCTTTAGACCATTAGAAATGCCTCCCTCTAAGAACTAACTAAAGGGATTGTGAAGACCATCCTGAGTCTTCTGGGGGAAAATAGCCACAGTTCCTGGCATTCTAGATGTCTAACAATGATAACTTCCCACTGTACAAATGTGAATATGAAGACACTCACCAAATCATCAGCATGCAGACTTTTCTCCTGGATCACTTCTTATCCATTGGAATCATGCTATGGGTTCCTATTTTAGCAAAATGTTCATGCTGTCAGATGAGTCAGAAGTAGTGTGCATGATTATCAAGCATTTCTGTATTCAGAAATCATGCTCATTCCTTAGGGAGATACGATATAATGAGTTAATTTTAAAATTAATATCTATAATAAATGTATTCTTTGATATTTTCATACATGTATAAAATGAATTTTAATTAGTCTTATCCTCAGCCATATCATATCCTCCAGTTCCCTACAAATCCCCTTCCTGCATCTGTATCCTTTGGTTTTGTTTTGTGATCTACTGAGTTTAACTGCGGCTGCTGGTGTGGTGGAGTATTAGTTAGAATTCCAAAATAACTGAACCAAGAGAAGATATATAAGGAGCTATATGGAGTGTGGATCAAAGGGTAGACAGGATTTATTGAAAGGATGATCTCATGTGATCACAGAAACTGAAAAGTCTCCTAACAGGCTATTTGGAAGATGAAGACCAAGGGAGGTTCTTGGTGTGGCTCAGTCTAATTTCAAAAGTTTCCCAAACACATAAGCCAGTGGTTTTCAACCTGTGGGCCATGGCACCTTTAGGGATCACATATAAGATATTCTACATATTAAATATTTACCGTATGATTCATAATTATCAACAGTTTTGAAGTAGCAATGAAATAATTTTATGGTTGGGGATCACCACATGAGGAACTTTGTTAAAGAGTTTCAGTATTAGGAACGTTGAGAACCACTGAATAAGCAGATGATGTCATTGTCAGCCGAAGGTCAAAGAGCTGGATCCCAACATTCTGCAGTCTGGAGACTGGAGAGCTTGAGTTCTGATGTACAGGTCAGGGGAAGAGTGAGAGAGAGAGAGAGAGAGAGAGAGAGAGAGAGAGAGAGAGAGAGAG
>CAJQZJ010034157.1:994497-1006911 GCA_907164525.1 Lophiomys imhausi | reverse complement strand
AGAGAGAGAGAGAGAGAGAGAGAGAGAGAGAGAGAGAGAGAGAGAGAAGAAATTTCGTTTGTCTTTATCAATCTCTCTGCATTCTCTGGGCTCCTAGCTGATTGGATGGTGTCTTCCTCCTAGCTGATTGGATGGTGTCTTCCTCCATCATGTGTCATTGTTCATGTCAATTCCCATCTCCTCTGGAAACACTAAGAGGTACCAGCTCTCTAGCTATCCCATAAATTGTTGACCTAGAGTTAGATGTCACAGTTAAGTGTGAATAAAAGAGGTTATTTTGTCAATGGGCTTTGGATACAATCATAAGAGGTTAAATACAGAAAATACCGCCACAGTGAATGTGCATGGGGAGATGAGAGGAATCCAGCATGATTTTTGAGTCAAGGAACAAAGTAAAGACTTTGGGCAAGGAAGCAGTCAATTGGAAGGAGGTGGTATAAGGGTGTCAGTGGTTAGGGAAGCAAGGCTAGGTATTATAGAAGGCTTGGAGGAGGCCATAAGTTTGTAAACTGACCAAAACAATTTAAATTGGCTGAAGTTTCACTGTTCTCCTATATCCTTAATGCTACATTCTCATAAAAGCAGATAAAAATTTGATGTCTATCTGGATGGTTCTTATGTAAATGTTTTTTTAAGTAAAACAGAGAACCCATTTGGAGCTATAAAGTGGATGAAGTTTAATTCTGTGTGATTTTGTGTCTTCTGGAGGGGTAGGTCTTGACTTTATGGTTACTCTGTATAAGCAGAAAATTCTTGAGTCACTGTTTAAACTTGAGATACAGAAGGGCACAGCCTCACCTCATTCGGAAGAGGAAACCAGCAGGTTTCTGAGGATTCAAGTACTTGTCTAAGAGTGAGGTGTTCCAATATATATGTTTGCCTGTAGGGATTTCTTGAATACCTTTAATTTTAATAGAAATTAGACACTATTTCTAACATTCTCTATGGAAGTTTATGGACCTCCATTTTAATCAGTGGGCACACATTCCTGATACTGAGTGCACAGATGAGAATGGGCCAGGTTGGAGGTTGATATTGAAGTAACAGATGCACTTATCTTGTGGCATGCTAGGTATTATCTGGGACTCTATTACCACTATATTCTACATTTTCTTTTGTTTGAGAAAAAATGTCTTTTTATATATGTGTGTGTGTGTGTGTGTGTGTGTGTGTGTGTGTGTGTGTGTGTGTGATGGATGTGAATATATATTGTGTGTACGTATGCTCACATGTATGTGGCTGCAGATGCGGGACACATTTGTGGAGGCCTGAGTTTCATGCCATTTATCTTCCCTGGTTGTCTTTGTGCATTATTCCTTTGATAAAGGGCCCTTTAATTAGATGCAGAGCTCCCTTAATGGCTGATTTCACCATCCAGATTTCTTCAGGTATCTCTTGCTTCTGCCTTCTGAGGTTGGAATTACAGGTAAGCCCCCTAACTTGCCCTACACTCACATGTGTTTTGAGATTTGACCTCTGGTCCTCTTGCTTGTGAGCAAATCCTTGGCAGCTGAGCCATATCCCCAGCCCTCTAGTTTTTTTCATTAAGGCAACTGACACTTCTAAAATTGTAATTTAAATGAACTGGCACACATACAATATCCTACTGTCTATGATAAAATATTTTTAAGAGCATTCCAGACAGTGTAATAAAAGGTTGTTGGGCTGGGGCAGACCTGTTGATAAAATGCCCGGAAGGGCAGACTGCATATATTGGATTTGCAAGACAACAGATCTGTAATGGTTATTGTTTATCCCCAAACATGCAGGCAAAAAATAAAGTCTCAGAGCTTTGCTTCTGCAGGCTTTTTGAGACTACCTGCTGCCCAGCAAAGCCACAGTGATTTTCTTGGGCCACAGCTGCTGCCTCATGGCAGGGGCTATTGGCTTTCAAAGATGACGGTGGTGCCTTCACCTGTGTATTTCCTCTGGAGAGAAGTTATTTTTTCTTTCAACTCTGCATCATATTTATAATAGCCTATTGATCAAAGTCAGGTCCACTTTCAAAGCTGGAGGAAGCCAGGTGTCTCTTCCTCATGAGTTGGCTTTGCATCAGAAATATTAGTTTTGCACTCCTGGCTTTTCTTTGTGAGACATTGTACTGAGTAGTTTTTTGTCAAGTACTTTGATACAAGCTAGAGTCATTTGGAAAGAGGGAAACTCAATTGAGAAAATACCCCAACAGATTGGCCTATGGGCAAGTCTGTGGAGCATTTTCTTAATTATTTATTGGTGAGGGAGAGCTCAGCCCATTGTGAGTGGTACTGCCCTTGGGCAGGTAGACCTGAGTTGTATAAGAAAGCAAGCTGAGCAAGCCATGGGAGCCAACCAGTAAGCAGCACTCTTTCATGGCCTCTGCTTCAGTCCCTGTTTCCAAGTTCCTTCCCTGACTTCTTTTTTTTTTCCCTGACTTCTTTTATTGATGGACTGTGATGTGGAAGTATAGACTGAAATAAAGCTTTTCCTCCACAAGTTATTTTTGGTCATAGTATTTTACCACAGCAATAGATACCCTGATAAAATTGGTACCAGGAGTGGGGTATAATAGACATGGCCAGGTTTTGGAAATGATTGGGGAATTACATCAGAACTTTGAACTGGAAAAGCCATTGAGTGTTCAGAACTTGGTGAGCCAGTATGAGAACTAAGATGATAAATCTGAGAGCAATACAGATGATGGAGGTCCAGGCTGTAAAATTTCAGGGGAAGTTTGAGAGTTCCTACAAGGCTCTGTTGGGGCTGTTGATACCTTCAATTAAGAGTCTGTGGTTCTTGTTTCTTGGTGTCTGGGACTAAAGGATTGGCTGCAATTAAGAGGATAAAGACCAGCACCACTTTGCTTTGCTGGGATGATTTTTTCTGGTTAGCTGGGTCTGAGAAACTGGTGGTGATTAAGAAGATAGTAGTATCATTCAGGGATGTAAATCTGGGAGTATTTCCTCAGGGTAGGACACAGAACCCGTGGTCCAGAGGGTGGCTGAAGCTAAACCTTTTTAATTATCCAATATGTATTTATTAATAAATATAAACACTTATAACAAATATAAACACTTACCTAATTGCTATCCCTATGAATGACTACAACCCCTGTTACCTAATCACTAAACTTATTGATAACTATAACAACTATTTTCATAACCTTTTAGAAGGATGCAGTCTCTGGTGCAGGTCCTCAGTTGTCAGGAATACAGTCTCTGGGGTAGATCCTTTAAGGAACTTAACAGTCTTTCTTTGGAAATATCTCAGATGTAGGTCCTTTAGGGTAAATTGGCTATGGCAGTTTTACCTTAAATGAGGCTTGAGGCTTTCTTCTCTCTGGGAGACCTCAGCCATCTGTAAGCCAACTTATTCAGTTTGTATCAGCAACTCTGTCTCAGTCTTTGAAGCTGGCCACAGTTCCATTCAGGCCACTGTTTGAACTGTTTGAACCCCTCTAAGCAAAAGCTGTGTCACAGGGTTTAGTCCTTGGCCTTTTCCTGTTTTGCTGAGGCTTTCTCTGCTCGCCAGCTTCTTTCTGCCTCAGGGAGATCTGGCTGTCAGTCTACCAGCACTTTCTCCATCAAATGATACAAATTATTCTCCCGTCATTTCTAGAGTAAGAACTCTCTAGCATCGGAGCTCTCTAACATTGTGGCGGGGGGGGGGGGGCTCCCGGGGACCCCCCTCCCAGGCTCCACTAACTTTGTCCTTAAAAAGGGTCTCTCCTTGTTTCACCTGGCTTCAGCCTAATCTGGGCTCTGCCCACTTAGCAGCTGAAAACAATGCCAGGGCATAAACCTTGTTTTTAGTCCATAAAGTCTCTCCTTGTTTCACATGGCTTCAACCTTGTTTTTAGTCCAATAGATGATAAGCCAATTGCCCACAGCCAAGTTGATCTCCATGCCCCAGGTAAAGAGACTGTATCAGAAACCCCTAGATATTTACTGAATCTAATTTCTATTAATCTAAGTCCCCTTACATGTGGCAAAGCTGCACCTCATGTTGGCAGTCAATCTTTGTAGTATACCAGTCACTCAGGAAGCTTTGGCTTTGAAGACATACAGGATCATGGAGAACAGCTGGGGTTTGGCATTATGAAAGGCCAGGAGAGGACATTGATGGGGTGTGACCTCAGCAGAATTAGAAGGCACAGGATTAAAGGGGCTATGGAGAGAGGCTAAAGGTTGGCACCATGTGGCAGTATTAGCATCCCTGAAGAAAGCTCAGGAGAGGCTGTTGGTGAAAGCGTACCCCAGTTGCAGTGGAGGCCCAAACATTTTGGAGATTTCTGTACCATGGTATGACTGCCAAAACCAGCAGCAGACCTGAAGTGAGTGTGTTTCAGACTATGAGATAAGCTGCATGTGAAATAGAGCTCACCAACCTCTCTGGAAACTAGAAGACCATACATTTTAGAAGTCTGACACAGCGCCAGCTATGATTCTTTACCAAGAGACATGCTGATTATTGTCTGGGTTTTATGTTTTAAAAGTATGTATGGGTCACCTTTTGGCATTCAGGCTTAAATTTTAGAAATGTATTGAACCTTTTTAGGAAGCTTGAAAATCTTATAGAACTAACTGGGAGTTTGCATATTGTCTATATAGGAATAATAGAGCAAAATAAAGAGACATGGCATGGACTGGTTTCTCCTAGTGCTTGAAGATTGATAGTATAGTATAAGGCATTTGTAATGTTCAGTAATGGGACTTTGGATTACCTTAGCATCTCTAGGCAACTAGATTGAAGTTGAGTACATTGCATTATTTTGCCATAGCTACCATAGTGGGTTACCACATACTGGGCATTGAAACAGCAGGAGTTTATTTTCTCAGTTCTGAAGGCTAGAAGTGTTAAGTATTAGCAGGAGCGGTTTCTTCTGAGACCTCTCCCCTTAGTTTCTCTCTGTGTTCTCATATGGTTTCCTCATCTGCTTTTTCCTGATGGATTCTGCTTATGGGTTCATGCTTCTTCTGATAAAGACACAATCAGTTCGAGTAGGATGCATGATAAAGAGTCGATCTTAATTTAATTAATTTAAAAATACCTATCTCCCTAAGAAAACTTCAGAGACACTGGGGTCAGCATCTCAACATAAGAATGTCATCCTCTGTCTGGTGTATAGCTGGCCACTTCCATTCTGTGGGCTTCCTCTTCACCCAGCTGATTGTTTTGCAGAAGTTTCTTAGTTTTACAAGACTTCAATTATCAATCATTGATCTAAATTCTTGGGAAAATGGAACCTTTTTCAGGAAGACCTTCCTACACCTCTGTCATGTAGGGTACTGCCTATGTTTTCTTCTAGCAATTTTAGGCTTTACACTGAAGTAATTTTTCAGGCTTCACATTGAGGTTTTAAATTCATTTACAATTAATTGTCGTGCAAGGTATTTTTTGTAATAAAAACTATATTGTTTTTATTACTATGGCTCTGTTATATATTTTAAGATCTGGAATGGTAATCCTTCTAGCAAATCCTTTTTGTTCAGGGTTGTCTGAGTATCTGGGACCTTTTGTGTTTCCTTATAAATTTTAGAATTTTTTTCCTATTTCTGTGAAGAACACAATGGTGTTTTGATTGAAGTTACCTTGAATTTTTAAGTAGCTTTTGGTAAAGTGGTCATTTTTACAATGTTAATTCTACCAATCCATGAGCATGGTATTTCTTTCCATTTTCTAATGTCTTTCTCTATTTCTTTCTTCAGAGATTTAAAATTTTCATTTTAAAGGTCCTTCACCTCATTGGTTAAGTTTACTCCCAGATATTTTATTTTCTTGGAGGATATTGTGAATGGGTATGTGTCCATGATCTCTTTCTCAGAGTGTTTGTTGGTGGTAAATGAAAGCTATTTTTGTAATCTGATTATGTTTCTGCCACTTGACAAAGTTGTTGCTAGTTTCTAGTTTTCTGGTATTTGGGTTCCTTTTTTATAATAACATATAATCTGCAAATATACATAATTTGTCTTTTTTTCCTGTTTATATTCCTTTAATTTCCTTCTCTCATCTTGTTCTCCAGCTAGTCTTTTCAGAGCACTATTATGAAAAGGAGTGGTAACAGTGGACAGACCTGCTTGTTTGTTTTCTTTTGAGCTTTGTTCATCTTTCTGTCTTTCTCACTTTATGAAGACTTTAGAAATGTCCAGGTATTTTATTAAAAATGAATTCTGTGATATTTCTGGTCACTTCTCTGTCTAGAACTCAAATACTGTGAATATTTGTTTGCTTCATTATTTCCATGAATCCCATCAGCCTTTTATACTTTTTCATTCTTTTTTTTTCTATTCTATTTTCTCCCACTGACTTAACTTGTGAGCTATGTCTTTAAGTTCACAAATTATTTTTTCCATTTGATGTAATGTGAGTTTCTGGTTATATTTTTAATTATGTTCACTGAATTTCTAAGTAGAAATATTTCTGTTTTTACAGACATTTTCTAAGTTAATCAGAAATAAAGTTGCTAAGAGACAAGCAACATTTGCTTATCCAAATATATAAAGATAGATAGGTGGTCTTCAAAAACCTTAAGAGATCTGTAGAATATGACATTCAAATATATTTTTTTAACTTAAGATTTTTTTAAATATTGAGACATGTCTGCTCCTGACAGCACCCCCCCCCAATTCTACTCCAAGTAGATGAAGAGCATAAAAGAATCTCCATTTGGAGATGGCTGCATTAGTGGTAATCTTGTCACTGGAGAAGAGAGAGCCCTTGCTTCAACTCTAGACAGAATGCTGTCCAAAATGGACAAAACTTGGAACCAGGTAAGTCAACAGCCTAGCTCTGCCAAGACAGGGTAGGCAAGTCCTTCCTAATTCCTGCTTTACAATTAATGTCTGTCAAGAGATACTAGGCCAAAAGGCTGATGAAGATAGATGCTCCAATGTATTGAGAGAAATTGAGGACTGTCCAGGCAGCCAGTTGTCTATCATTTCTCAGCTTTTGAAGCTTCTGGCTCTGTATTTCCTGTTTATTCAGGTATATTTATGCTTCTCAGGTCTCTGATGTGGTCAAAGACTAGATAGTTATAGTCTCACAGTTAAATTTCAAGTTGTTTAGGAATTAAAAGGATGTTCTAGGTCTAATAAAATGTTTTTAAGTTGGTAATGCAAGTTAGGATGGAAACTGAGTTAGGTATAGAACTTTAAACTCATTGAGATAGATAGACAACAGAATATTAATATCAGTTGCCAAATACATATGGACTGGACATTGGGAATGTATGTTACACCCTATAATTTTCATAATTGTGGCATAATTCTTATTGTTTTGTATTGTATTTACTATTATAAGAAAAAGAGCCTGTTATTAGACTAAAAGGAGAGCTGTTGGGGAGATAAAAAATATACCTTAAATTAAAAAACAACAGCAACAACAAAGCAGATAGGAGGGTGGGGGAGAAGTCAGGAAGGAGGGTCAGGAGGGAAAGGAGGGGGGACTTTGAGATGTAACTTGAAGAAATAAATAAATGTTAGAAAAAATAAACATACAGAAGAAAAAATTATGTCTGATAAATTTTGTCAACATAAATTATTTTCATTGTTTTTTTACATTTTTTGTCTATTAGTGACTTTTTGTCATTATTTTAATTCATTTTCAGACACTTCACAAATACTATTTTCTTTAACATCTGTTGCTGGAGAATTACTGTTTTTCCATGGCAGAGTCATGTTTCCTTGTTGTGTCATGTATCTATTGTCTCTTACATTGTGATCTGTTTATTCAGTGCTGTCTTATCTCATTTTAGTTCTTTAAAGGGAAACACATTTTCTTGTTAATGAATGCTAAGATCTAGGTTGGCTGTTCTATGTTTGCCTTGATTCTATATAAACTCAGAAGTGTAGGATTTATTTACTTTCTTTAGCTATTATCATCAATGACATTTTCAGTCAGGTCATTGGTCTATGTGGCAGGTATACATGACTTCAATAACGTGACAAGTGTATGCGTGTGTGTGTGTGTGTGTGTGTGTGTGTGTGTGTGTGTATGCTATCTAGCTGGCAGTTAATATGGGCTTAGGTATGAAGGTGTCTAGTCAGTGATATGATATACTTCCCAGTGGGGTGGAACTGATGTTTGACCTGATGTATCTTAGATGTATGAACACATGGATGAGTTTGGCTGTCAGTTATGTATTGGCTTCTGTTCTGTGCTATCTGTTTCCCAAAAGATAATTACTACCATGTATTTGGAAGATAAGACATCATTATTTCTGTTGTATCTATGTTCTAAATACCCAGGGTCATTGTGTTTTAGTTATATGAGTAAGCATGATGAAATAAAGATAGAGGCTCAAGAATGAAGATATGCTTTGGCTATTAGCTCTCAAGGATGGACACATTCCAGTGGGGATTTTGATTTAAGATGTCACTGGGTCATGCTCAGTTTGGGCCATTGTAGAAGGGAGTGTATAATATGAGTATATAATGTAGGCTTTTATTCTGTAGCAAGACAGCCATGTGAACACAGGATAATTCTCCAAACTTTGGGGGCATATGAAGATATGAAAGTCTACATGTCATTATCTGTAGTGAAAATAAGACTATACTGGCTAGTTTTATCAGCTCAAATCATCTGCAAAGAGGTAATCTCAATTGAGAAAATGCTTCCATAAGATTTGGCTAAGGAGTGTTTTCTTAATTAGTGATTAATGGGGGAAGGCTCACTCAGCCCATTGTGTGTAGTGCCATTTCTGGTTTGGTAGTCCTGAGTTATATAAGAAAGCAGGCTGAGAAAACCACGAGGACCAAGCCAGTAAGCAGCACCCTCCACAGCCTCTGCATTAGCCTCTGCCTCCAGATTCCTGCCTGTTTGAACTCCTCTCCTGATTTCCTTCAGTGATGAACAGTGATTTGGAAGCATAACACAAGTTGCTTTTGGTCATGTTTCATCACAATGAGGATATGTTTCACCCTAACTAGGACAGGGACCATTCAGGGTTTCAGCTGCCTCACTGAGGAGATGCCCATTTTGAATCCAAGATGACATAGATAACCGAAACAATGTAGCAGTAGTAGTATGGCTTCCTCTCATCTCTCTGATGATATTTTAGATTTTCATGTGCTATGGTGAGTTCACCACTTTGGTGATACTTCCCAGTTTATTTCCTCAGACCCTACAGTTGGAATATAATAATTATTGTAGTCCTTTTTATTTATAGGGACAATAGAGGGAAATAATAACATTCAGCTACAGGTGGCCATCTTGCTAATGTCTGTGTACATTATAAGAACCTGAACTTGACCCTCTAAGGAGTTATTGTATCACCGCCAACAGCCATTTAGGCCATGGAGTTTGAAGATAAGGGCCTGAGTTGGGCTATGGGGTGATCTGAAGAGACTGAAAGATTCAGACAGGGCACAGGGGACCTATGGATTGTTGGACAGAGGAAGACAAAAATGAAAAGCAAGGCCATCCAAAGCATCATCCAGATACTAAGAAAGATGACTGTAATTATGAAGACATCTTCAGTCCTGCAGTCAGTGGTTCTTAACTTTGCTTGTGTTGTATGACTATGTGAGAACTCATTCCAGAAGATGATTGAGTTGGTCTAGATAGAGTTGGGAATATCAGTGATCTTTGCTGGAGCATGCCCAGTAGGCATGTATACCTTCTTTTACTCCTAGAACCTGTGATAATATTGTTCATTATCAACAAAGAGTTGAAGGATCAACAGTGTGCCCTGGTCTTCATGAATAGGACTGCTTTTTTCATGGTAAGTCTTATACCTTCTTGCTTTCACCAGTCCAGCCAGTTGAGGGAAGTTTAAATGGAGTTAGCAGAAAAAACAATTTCCTCCAGATGGTTCTAGATGTGGAGCAGTAGAGTGGTGCCAAATGCAAAGAATCTGGGAAAAGATGTACGCTGAACATTTGTCCTAGATCTCAGGGTCTCAGGCTTAGTTATACTTTGGCATCTCTAAAGAACTTGAAATAGCTCAGTGAGGACATGCACATTCTAAACTAGATACTTTATATGGCATTGTTCTCACATTCTATAACAAATTATCACAGACTGAGTAATTTATAAAGAACAGAATTCAATTCTCTCATAGTTCTGGATGCTGGAGAGTTTTAAGTCAAGGAACTGGCTTCCTGCTATGTCTTCACATGATTTCAGGGAAATTGACAAACAGGCTGAATACTGGCCTTACATGCATAAAGAGTGAAACAGAAGAATGCACTCTGCTCTGCCCTTGGGTGACGTTGATCCATTCATTAGGGCAAAGCCCTTGGGGACTAAGCATCTTCCATTAAGCCCCATCTCCCAGTGATGGTGGATTTCACATTCTGTTTTGATATGAGCTTTAGTTGTGGCAAAATATTCACACCATTATGCATCATTGTTTTGATGTAGGTGTATGTGTTGTTAATAGATATAGTATAATACATGTGGAAGCTTGTGCATATATTTTCACTTCTGTACATGTGTTCAGCTGAGCCTGGTGATGTATGCTTGTTATATAACCTGAGAGGCACAGACAGGAAGAGCCATGGGACTTACCAGCTGCCAGCCTAGCCCGGTCAGTGATTTCTAGGCCAGTGAGAGACCTTGTTTCAATATTTCACGCTGGATAGTATATGAAGAATGACAACTGACATTGTTCTCTGGCTTCCACATGCCCGGAAGTGTAAACATGCATGTGCTTCTGAATATGTGTATCTTCACTGGGCCACTGGGCCCTCTGGGGATCCCCAGAGTAGGCTTTGAGGAAGCATACTAGAAGGAAGCCGTAGGTTGTTGCCTCTCAGAGAGGTGTCCACATGGAAGAGCAGGATTCCAAGTAAATGTCTAATGAACTTTGGGTGCAGTTCAGCTTCTACACTGAACCTGAGCCATGGAGTCTCTGTTAAGTCTGACTTATGATCAAATAGTGCACAGAAATTCATGAAATGATTACCAATAAATCTCACCAGGCTAGCCACTTAGATACTGAATTTTCAAAGAAGAAAAGCGTGGAAGGCAAGGCCTACTGAAAATCACTCCTTTTTGTGGACTCGCTCATGTTTCAAATAGTGTTTTTTTGTGGAGCTGTGCTCTTTCTGACTTTAAACTCATCCTTCTTCTTTGTCACTAAAACAGATTTTAAAATGATACCTCTGAGGATACTGTGCCATATTCTTTATTATTGTGGGACAGCAACATAACCACTCTAATGGGATGTGTCATGGATTTTGAGAGGCGGGAGGAGGGTTAGTGTTGAGGAGTGGAACATTCTCTTTTGCAGGTCTCCCACTTGTTTCAGAGGGGACCCCCACATCAGTTTCCCTTCTTTCTCCCAGTCCTCTCACCTCTCACTCCCACTGTAACCACACCTGATCCCCACTATTCTCCTCCCCACACCCTCTCTCACTCAGTTCTCTCTCTACATCCACTTCCAATGTCTATTCTACCTCCCTTCTAAGAGAGCTTGAAGCATGCCCCCATTATTTGTATTTCTAATAGAGACTTTGAGAGTTTTTATTGGGTTTAGTCCTGACTAGCTTTGACTGTCACCTTGACATAGGCTAGGGTCACCTGAGGAGGAAGGGATTGTGTTGATCAGATTACCCTTTGGACATTCTGTGCGGGATTGCCTTGACCCTTCACTGGTATAGGAGAGCCCAGCTAGCCAGAGACTGGGAGCAAGCTAGTCAGTAGCTTTCTTCTATAATTTTGCTTTAAGTCTCTGCTCAAGTTCCTGAACTGACTTCTCTAAGTGATGAGATGCAATCCAAATGTCATCTTTTTCTCCCTTGTTGTTTTGGTTGGAGTGCTTCATTGCCGAAACAGGTAATAACAACAGTCCTTCTTCATCAGCCAGGATTATTCCCTTTTCAAATTTTGATGATCCCATGTCTACTCCTACTTCCTCCAGTCTCATCAGAGGAGTCTTTATCCTTTCCTTAACCTCCTAACACTCCTTTGCACATGTTTTGTCAGGAAAATCTGCTGCACACTGCAAACAGAATCTATATTTGATAATGCAAAAATGTAAATTTACTTATGCGGTCCCCACACTCTAATGACAACCTTTACTGAGCAAAAATTCTCAAGGTGATGCATTAATAGAAACTGTAAAGTCAATGTCTTAACTAGAAATGGAAGCATTGCTTTCCTGGTGAGGTACAGTGCTCAATCATGAGTTTGATTCTGTTGGCCAAAGTTGAGCTTCCTGGAATCCCTCTCATGAACATGTGGGGACCAGTCAGTGAGATGCGGTCACTAGGTCTGGGGATTTCCCTGTCATGTGTAATCCAATAAGACTTCAGTTGTTTTTTATTTTTATTTTTTTGATATTATAATTTAATTACAATACTTCTCTTTCTTCCCTCAAAACTGTCCCATTTACCCCTTCCTGAACTCCTTCAAATTCATGGCTTTTTTCCCCACTGGTTACTGCATGTATGTATGTATGTATGTATGTATGTATGTATGTATGTATGTATGTAT
>CAJQZJ010034157.1:962830-994487 GCA_907164525.1 Lophiomys imhausi | reverse complement strand
TATGTATGTATGTATGTATGTATGTATGTATGTATGTATGTATGTATATATATATACATACATATACACATATATCCTGTTGAGCTCCCATAATGTTACTCATATGCATGTTTTCAGGGCTGACCATTTAGCACTGAACAACCAATTGGTGTGTTCTTGCCTGGAAGGCCACCTCTTCTGCTCCCAGCTTCCTTCACTTATCTGTAGTTCATGTCTAAGGTTGTGGTCTCACAGATATTCCTCCATCCACTTTGGCATGCCCATTGTGTCACCCTTATCAGCTATGCCATGTTGGTGAGACTTTACGCGTGTAGCTTTTGATATTAATAGGAGACTCAATCTCATAGCAAATTATGTGATCCTCTGGCTTTTATAATCTTTCCATGCCCTCTTCTCTAATGCTCCCTAAGCCTAGATGCAGGAGCATACATTGAGACTGTGCTCCACACTCTGCATTTTGATTGGTTTTCTGTGGTGGCCTCCATCTGTTGCAGAGCAATTTTCTCATTGAGAGGTGAAGACTACACTTATCCCTAGATATAAGGACAAATGTTCATCCATTGTTGTTAGGGATTGTGATAGTTTAGTATATTGGTAGTGATGGATGAGAATAACGTCATTCGTTACTTCAGGTTTTCTTTTATGAGGATGAGAGTCTTTCCTCAAATATAAATAGGAAATATGCCCAGCGTGTTCTCTTTCTCAGAATTCAAATTCCTCTATTATCTGACTGTTTTTCTGTCATTATTGATGCTTTCAGCAAGTTGCGTATGGTACCAAGTTTATAGGTCTTTAAAAGTGATTTGTTATGTTTTTACATGTAGTTTGGGGGAAGGTTGGTCCCTAGGAGCTACTTAGCCATCATAGACATTAAGCTCCCAAACTGACTTCCAAGTGTCTACAGGTGACACTTTCTCATCATTACTTCAACTCTATTTCCAGCTAGTGAAGTATTCCACCTTCGATATTCATGCTTCAGGCATAAGCATCTCAGTGCATGCTTTATGGGTTGATTAATTTTTAAAATAGTTTGGCAGATTTTGGAAATCTCAGAATAATAGAAATATTTTCCAATTTCATGGAAGTTTTAGAATTAACAGAGAACTTCAAGCTTTTGAAATTTGTGGAAGTGATCTGATGGAGGAGATATGGGCCAGATTTTATAATGTTTGTGATAGCAAAGGCTTTCCCTGTCTAACTGAAGGAGAAGAAAAAATAATGGCTTCATGGGCACCTGCAGTCAGGCAGTCCTTGTGGAAGTTTAGCCAAGGTTTAGTGGAAGAGACAAACATAGATAAGGGTGCTTCCATGCAAAACTTGGAGGGAGAAAGGACATTTGTGGATGTACTCCCTACCTGGGAGGTTATGGAGGTTATGGAGCAAGTGGGGAGTGGAAGGCTCAGTGGTTTGGAGTCAAGCTTCTGATCTCTTTGGATCATCCAACTTTACTGCATCTGTTTGTGGTTGGCCCAGAGCAGCAGGACCATCTTTCAACCCCCACCAGTAAAGCCTTGCCAAACTATCCACCACTTCTCCTGGAATACTGCCAGTTGTGGTAACACTTTTGTTTTAAAAAAAGTTATGAGAATGTTTTTGTTTAATCCCAGGTGTGAGGCTTCTTCAGTTAAGACTACATTAACTGTCTCATAAGCTAGCAGAGGCATAGCTTAGCCAATGGAGCAAGTTTAATTAGGGGGACTTGAGAGAGAGAGAGAGAGAGAGAGAGAGAGAGAGAGAGAGAGAGAGAGAGAGAGAGAGAGCCAAAGCCCTGAGAAGTAGGGGACTACAAAGAAGAGAGAGAGAAAGAAAAAAGTCAGAGCTCTGAGGAGAAGAGAGGCTACAAAGAGGAAAGGGGGCACTACAAAGAAGAAAGAGATCCCTGAGGAGAAGGAGGCAATACAAAGAAGAAAGGGATGGCTGATCTCCCTGATGCTGGTGCTCCCCAAAACTGCTGCTTGTTCTTCATGCTACTGTTTTCTGGTTTGCTGGAATTCTGGATATTGTGACTACTGAGATTGGTATTGTCCCCAATGAACCCAATGACCCTAATCAGCAGGAAGTAGTTCAAAGAGACCTATGTATCTTCTCCATCTAACCTTCTTTCTCTCTCACCTAGTGTTAGGGGATTGGAAGGAACAAAGGATTGGAAGGGAGGTCTGTTGGAGAAAGGTCTTATGCATGGTTTTCAAAAGCTAATTTCAATGCTCCAAGATCTGGTTACTGTCCTTTCTGAGGCATTCTCTGATTAGATAATGAAAGTCACTGATATTAAATTAGCTGGGTAGAGAGAGAATAGGAAGGCAGGACTTCTTTGGATGAAGAAATGAACCCTGGGAAGAGACAGAGGAAGCTCTCTTTTTGACAGGAGATATGGAAGAAGACAGACATCTTTGTGGGCTCAGAAGGTACAGAGAGCCATGTGATTGGTAGTGAATAGTTGATTGTGTTAACATAGGTGAGCTAGTTGAGAGTTTGCCCAGCTAAGGCCTAAGTATTGAAACATTAAAAGATCTTGGTGTGTTTATTAATTGTGGAAAATGGCTGCCCTGGCTCTCAGGTTTCACCTAGGGACATAAGTCCAGTCAGGGCTCCAGCTAAGGCCAGCCAGACCTGCCAGGTCTGCAGGATTCCCACCAGGCCCTACCAGTCTGTACAACAGAGGTAGAGGTATTAAGCACAGTGAACATAATTAGAGTGAAGTATAAAGCAAAAATAATAAAAGCCACTATGCAGCAGCCAGTCATCTTTCAAGATTCAGCTCAAAGTCCCATCCATTGCATTCTCTTCACAAACTGATGTCTCGTTTTTATGACTGTGTTATACATGTTTATTTCTTCAATATTTTTTATTATATTTATTGACTTCACTGTGGTGCTTACAGACATAAGTATCTTTCTCTGATGGACTGTGATCTCCTTGGGAACAGTGTTCATTCTTAGTGATAGCTTGGTGACAAGCACAGATTATATCTTAAAGAAATGGCTCCTGTTATAACCAATGAATAGATGAGTGACAGGTAAGCCAATGTTGTCAAGGGAGGACTGTATTCATGTTTGCTATGAAGGTGGCGGATGGCCATGCCTCATGTGACCAATGTTCGACCAGTCTGAGTGAGATCAACTGCAGATAGTCAAAGGCCTGTGATTTGAAGGCTGTAGGGACAGCAGGAAGAAAGATTTAATGTTCTGTGGAAGGTAAGGTGCACATTCAGTGACTGCAGTTGTATGGGTGTGTGGCTGTTACAGTCTGAAGTGTTTGCCTACCAGTCATTGAATGGGTACTGTTAAAGAATGCATCTAATAGCTGCCTGTGGTCATTTGTTAGTGTTGTGATAAGCATGTCACATGGTTAGAATAAAATCAACAGCTGAGTAAAGTGACTTACACTCTGCAGAGGTGCAGAAATTGGTCTGAGTTTCTAATTTCTAAAGAATTAGAAACTTCTTGACAGTCTCCACACCTGGGGATGATATTCATATTTTGCAATTCAATGATATTGCTTCCAATGGAGATGATTCCATGTTGAACCAAATACATACATATATACAAAAGCCTCCCAAATGCCCACCAATTGCAGAAAGGATAGTTTTATCATACATTTCACACAATGGACTTCAGCTGAGTTATGAAAACCATTGAATTTCTGTAGGACACAAAACAGGTAGAGTTCAGTATCAAATAAAAGAAGACAGCCCCAAGAATACTATACTGTGAGATTCATCATTTATTTTAGACTGAGAAAGCTCAGAAATTATTCTGAGGTATTAGGAGGAGACAGTGATGAGGTCCCCTTTGGGGAAAATCTTAGAGGTAGTAGTTGGGAGGAGTCTGAGTGGACTTTTGCATGTGGAAATGTCTTTTTTGACATTGGTGACTGGTGCATGGCTATTTCAGACACTGGCTTTTACTGAAATGTACACATACCACCTGTGTTATTACTATGCATATATTAAATGGCAAGGAAAGAGCCCGAGAACCTAGTAATCACACTTTTAAAGTTTTGTAGCAAGGTAGACATTATTCTCCATTTTCTTAATACCCTTTCTCAATGAGAAACTTACTCTTTGATGGTGCTAGTAGTTTTATTGACATTTCTTCTCCTAAATACTAAAATGAATAGAAGTGGGGAGAGAGATGGGACAGGACATCCTAGAGGGAAGTAGAAGGAATAATGGTGAATAGATAAGATAAAAAATCATTATATAAATGTATGACATTTCAAAGAAAAAATAAAAATGTTATTAAAAATGAGTACTTCGCTAATTTTGTTTGAGAAATTGAATATGACTTTTTTATTTTCATAAGCCTTTATCTCCTTAACTTTAAGGTTGATTTTCAAGAATGTATTTTTCTCCCTGTCCTCCACTTTTCTGACTCAATGCAATTTGTTCACCTTGTCTATCAAAAATTTATCAGCATGTTCTTGTTACCATGAGCAATGAATTCACATTTTGGGGGAGTATTTGAATTACACTATGGAAGAGACAGTGGCATCTTATGCTTTACCATGTGTCTCTTTCTGGGCTATTTCTAATTCAGTTTCTTAAACACAGAAACCCGATGCCACATACCACTGAAAATTGTTTGATCAGAGTTATAACAATATTCAGAAGCAAGGTCCTAGTGTATTATAGCCAGAGCTTGGAGTCCATGATATTATAGAATTTCTATTTTTCTTGCAGTAGTAGTTACATAAAACAAGTGAAAGAAATTAATATTCTCTTGGATTAACAAAGTCAGCAGTCCATGAATTCCTATGGGATCACAAATCTTGTAATTTTTTTTTAACCAGATGGATGTACTTGTATTTAACTTTCCTTAAAAAAGAAAAGAAATCTTAACTTCGTAATTATTGTGGAAAAAAAGTTTCACTGAGCATAAATTTGATGGGGTAGTGTTAAGCATTCTAAATGTTAATTGGTCCTGTTTGCTGTGTGTTACTTTGTCTCTGATTGGTTAAATAAGTGCTGAGGCCTGAGATTGGGCAAAGACAGAGAAGGTGGAACTTTCTGAGATTAGGACAGGAAGCCTGAGCTTTAGACAGAGGATTAATTCATTTCAGCCAGAAGCAGGAAAAAGAAGGACACACACCATGGGTTAGAAAAAAAGAACCTCATTCCACATGGCCAGGAACATTGGCATAGCGTGGAGAATAGCAGTCCAAGGGGACATATCTATATATGGGGTGATATTTGGGTAATAGACTTAAGAGCTAGCTTGGGTGGGCCATGATTGCTCAATTCAGGCCAAGGCTTGTTAAAATCCACATGGTGTCTGTGTGGTCATTTATAATGGCTGGTTAAGGATCAACAGCCACCAATCAATTAACAATTATATAATATACTGTTAAACAATTTAATTAATTGTTTCTACATTTATCCTTTACAGGCCTCTGATGTGGTTGAAGACTAGATAGTTATAGTCTCATAGTTAAATTTTGAGTTGTTTAGGAATTAAGAGGTTGTTCTGGATCTAAGATGTTTTTAAGATGGTGATGCAAGTTAGGATGGAAGCTGAGTTGGATATAGAACTTTAAACTCATGGAGATGGTTGTATAGTAGAATGTTAAAGTCAGGTGCCAGATACATATGGAGTGGACATTGGGAACGTATGCTAAGCCTTATAATTTTCATAATTGTGGCCTAATTATTTTTGTTGTTTTGTTTTGTATTTGTTGTTATAAGAGAAAGAGCCATTTGTTGGACTGAAAGGTGAAAGGAGGAGCTGTTGGGGGGGGGAAGATAACCTTAAACTTAAAAACAAACAAACAAACAAATCAAAAAGGAAGTAGATAGGAGGGTGAGGGGGAAGAGGGTGGGATGGTGGGAGGGTGGGACTGGAATGGGGAGTAGGGAGGGGATTGTGATTAAGATGTTAGTTGAAGAAATAAAAAAAGAAAGAAAGAAAATAAAGTGACCCCATGCATTTTGAGTAGCAGGGCATCCATTAGATAGCAACTACAAAAGGACAACATGAGTGACAGAGAACATAATAAATAAGTGATTCTTCTTGATCTGTGACTGACTCCTAGAAAAGGCTAGCATTATTCTGAAGCTAATGCTTAAGCAAGGGGTATCAACTGAAAGGAACAGCTCTGTGTTGGTGTGTGAGGGGTTCTGTGATTGTCCTCCTGCACTGTAAATATAGAGGAGTCTATATAATTCCCATAATAATACTGTGGAGGTATGTCAAAGTAACTTGTGCATACAATGGAACAACTCAGATCAATAGATGCCAGAAGCTCATATTCCATTTATCTAAGCACATGGGGAGTCTGGCTTGCACCCCGAGCTGGACTATGGGTCTGCAGATGTGGATGCATGTGTGAGTCCATCCAGGACAAGGATTGCCATGGAAACATATACCCAGGAGAAATCACAAGGCCTGCTGTCTAAGACACTGAAGTTTTGTTGCATATTGCTGCACAGCCATAGCTAATGTAATTGATTTTGACTTCAGGGATTGAGAATAATTCTATGAACTTTAATTATTTACTGGTGTTTCTAAGATCTTCAAACTCTTCAACCATTGCTACCAAATTCTTAATATCTAGCCAATCAATCCCAAGTATGCTTCCAATTGGCTTTCCAGTTTACCCTCATTTAAATCTTACTTGGGCTTCAGTGTCTGTCTTGACTCTGTCTGGCATGTGGTACATCTGGAGATGGGCTTAGTGTAGAACATTCACTTGTTTGGAGCTCTGACTTGGCACTGTCTGCCCAGTCCCTCTTTCTTTGCTTCTGAACTCTGAGTGCCTGACAGCATATCCATTTTCACTTTACTTTGTATCCCAGCATCCACTAAGGCCCTTGAGTTGCTGCTCTTGGCAGGAATAGATCTGCTATTATGACCATATGGTAATATCTGGAGGTAGTTTTGGTTGTCACAGCTGGGGTCCCTCTCTATGGAGGTTGGGGATGCTGCTCCACATTCTCTACTGGGTAAGGCAGCCTCAACTACAAAGTATTAATGAACAACATGTCATTAGTGTTGTTTCTGAAAACCTCCAGTCCAGAGCATTGACAGATGTAGCCAAGTACAGATGCTAATCTTCCTTTTCATCTTATGTGGTATCAGATATTCTCTGTAGGTCTCAGGAGCACAGGCTCTTTCTTTATGAGGAACTCTGGCTCATTCACATGGAGTTCAAGTTGCTGTCTGGAAGTAGATGTCTGTCCCACTTTCCAAGTTAGGTGGTTTAAAGCCACTTGTAATGAGACTAACAGCCATCAAGGGTGTCTTATGATTCTACAGCCTAGGAGATCAAGGATCCAGAAAGATGACAATTTTTTTCTCTTGAAATATATTTTATGTGTGACTTAACTTAGCATTCAATCCTCTTAAACATAGTGACAGCTTTCTCCAATGGGGATGAGGTCTGTGGAACTCAAGTGTGTTTAACAGATTCTATGGCTTCTTCCGAGGATGCTGGTCTCGACTATATCGCTAATGAAGTGTAAATCAAACCTAGTCAAGAACAGAATCAGTAAATAAGAGCATCTTCATTATATATTCTCCATCAATTGCAAAACATGGGCTCCACAACCACAGCAAGCACAGCTTCTGGTATTCAGCAAAAGAATTTGTAAATGTACATCTCAATCCCATGAATGTGATGGCTCTCACAGGTGGAGAGAGCTGTAAACATATCCTGAAGCCTGTGTTTTGAGCCTCTGAAATATTCTACTCTGTATTCACTCAACAGATATATGCAGACCACATCTTACCAAGTGTATCAAATGAACTTACTCAGAGTTACATAACTGAACAGTCATGAAAGATTTAGCAAGAGTAAAAAGGTTTCTGAATGCACAGCCACTGAAAATTAATTCAATTTCACATTCATAATGAGTTTGATGTGTTTCTGGCAGTACTCAACTATGTTGCATCATGAGAATTCACTGCAGCCTTGTTTCTGAACACACAACATACATGCTTTGTTCCTCATGTGCTATCACACCACACAACACAGACAAATGCCTGAAACACCTTGACTCTGATTCAAGAGTGTTATTCACTATGGACTGTTGTGTTTTTGCTGCACACACAGAACTGTCTACACTTATACAATCTTAATAGTTTAATTATAGAAACAAAGGCTTCAACAGTTTTCCTACCGTCAATTTTCATCATGTAAGTAAACTTCGTATATATTTATTCTTCTGCCCAGAGATAAGTGTAGTCTTAGCCATAATCAAAGAAGCTTCCTTTTGCAGCAGATGGAGACTATTGCAATCAGTCAAATTCAGAGAACAAATGACCATAGGGTGCCCACCTCCAGTTGGTATATTCCCAACATAACACTTGTACCCAAGGTTCAGGGAATGTTGAGAAAGTGGAAGCAGAAAGAGTTTAGGAGCCAGAGGACCAGGAAGTGAGATTGTGCCTTCTAGCTATGACAGGTAAACCCTGCTCATAAAGTCTCAGCAATATGGTCACCCAAACAAAACCAGAACAATTCTAATACCTGTTGAAATACCAGAATAGCTGAGGGAAGAATTTCATGGGTGCCCATCCCCAGATAAAAAATTACAAATAATCAACACCTGCTGAGAGAGGGCGACGTCTTCCTTAAGGATGAGCCCCTTATTAGTTATCCAATATGAAGTGGTCATCCCTAGAAGCACACATGAGACGACATCTGAATGGACTCAGTAGGTTGTATTTATATGTTTATTATATATATGCAAGCATATACATATATGAATACATATATATGTGTGTATAATAATAGTGGTTAAAGAAAAGGAGTGTGTGAATTTGGGAAGGAGGGGAAGGAAATGATGTAATCATACTCTAATTAAAAATTTAAAAACACAAAATGAATTTGGTTGTAACTAGAACAGACTTGTGAACAGTTTCTGAGCTGGCCCTAAACTACTGTCATTTTGTACTAGATATTTATGTGAGGCAGCAATCTCAGCATAGACAACTACAACATCAAAATATCAATCGATCTTGAAAAATGCTGAAGATGCACCATATATAGTATCAAATACTCAGCCAAGATATAATCCTCTATGAAAAAGTGAACAGGCACATGCCTCTCATTAGGGTACAGATTTGTTTCCATCTTTCAAAGATTATAAAATTACATGCACATTAGAGAATTGTTTTAAAATCAATTCCTTTATTATTTATTCTCAGTGAGTGTTCGACTTGGATACCTATTTTCTATAACTATATCTCAAGCTTGCATGAAAGTTTTCTAACGAAAAGTGTTCATGAATGCAAAGAACTTACGAGGCTTTGGTACAGGTGAGAGAAGCAGAATGGAGTACGAATGTGATTTTAGGACTCAAGAGTCAGGCTAGCAGCAGATATGGGTGCTACCCCATATCTGCCTTCTCACTAGATCAGAGGCTGGGCTTGATGGACAGCTGATGTGTATGAGCATTTAGACACACTCAGCCTCACAGGTGAACTTGTACCCACAAGAGAAGCTGCAGCTCTTGGCTGTCTTTTGCCTGTTCCATTCACTGCCAAGGGTGCTTTTACTGAAGGTAAACAGGTGTCCTTCCTTACTGCATATACCTGTGTGCTCACAGGCTTCAGAGAGGATCAGGGAGGGGGATCTCTCTCAGTCTGTGAGCCAGAGTTATTGATTTCTCCTTTGGGCTCAGATTGCAGTACACTTCATCCCAGCACTGTCCTTGTCTGCTTAATGGTTTGACATTTTTTTTGGTGTATGTGTTTTTATATAAAATTTTAATCTGAACGCTCTCATTAAAATATTATTTATTTTGACTACTGAGTTTTCTCGTTTTGTTTTGTTTTGGTTTGGTGTCCCCTTAAGTGTTGTTCACCTCACTTACATGTATCTCTGCTTGTGGAAAGTAAGAGAGAGAGCTGAGGGTTTGCATGCTGTTGTACAACTACTAGGTGTTGGAGGGCTGCTGACAGTGTGTGGGAGCTCTCAGCACTGGCATCTTGCACAGACCTTCAGAGTGGAAGACGAAGCTTCTTTGTGTCCACTCAAATCTGGAGCACTGTGTCCCTGTGGCCAGCAGTAACTTAGGATACTCAGGACAGAGAACTCTTTCAGCTTAGCTGACACAATTCAAAGGCACTGCAATGTTCCCCCGTTTGTCTGTGATTTGATCTTTTTCAATGGAAGGTCCTGTTAGGACCTCTAGATTATCAAACCTCTCCTAAACTGTGTCTTCAGGCTGCACAGTTGGTTCCATCATCCCTGGCCTCACATTATTACAATGTTCCTAACCCATTTGAGCTGTGGAGGAAGGTACCTCAAGACCTGACTAAACACAACAGCAGGGTAAAGGCATTGATGTCTTCTAAGGGGACTATATTGTCTACAATATGAGACGGTTGTGCTTGGATACCAGGGTTCTTGGTTTATGTCCAAATGCTCTCAGATTCTGTTACTTTCTGGGTTTGTCACTAAACTGATGTGTGTTGAATCTGTTAACTAGATTAGGTCTCTAGTGTGTAAGTACATTCTCATGGCTGTGATGACTCCCTAGGAACCCTGCTGTGCCATACAACCCCACATAGGGTGTGAGTGGAGAACTGTTGAGAGATCTGTTGATGTTTCTGCAGCAAAACGTCCAGGACACTTAGTGGGATGTTGCACTTTGCTCCACATTCTGTCTCCTACAGAATGGTGTGATGTTGAGGGAACTGCTTATTTTCCAAACTGCCACACACTGAAAGCTCTTGAGTGACTCCTGTTCGCCATGTATGGCAGTTAGCACAATTGTCCTTACTGGCTTTTAGTGGATTGTCCTTGCTGAGTTTTAGTGGCTTCAATTCTAGCCAATTACACCTTCTTCTGGGGGAGAGAAACAGCTGCTACAAGCTAACACATGCCTTCTCTGTTGGTTTCCTCCCTGATGAGTTTGATCTATTTCTCTATGAGGTGAGAAAAAGCCAACCAGAGGATTCCTTTTTTCTAACCTACCATAGGACTGCATATCCCGTTGATGCCCTGTTTGGGCGGGGCCTTAAGTGCAGAGCTGAGGGAGAGGAAGAGCAATTTCATATTTCTTTCTCAGTGGGCAACCCCTGCTGAGCTTTCATATAGTAAGTGGTTCCTTGGCAGAAATATGCAAATACTTCCAACTGTTTCTTTTGAGTCAGCCCTACCTGGATGAGTTTTGGTGAAAGCAGAGCAGCCTGCCAGGAGGACAGCTGTTAATTCTCTGAGAAGACACAGGCCACAGCCATCTTCCATGCTGATGACAGCATTACTTCTTGGATTTATTTCTAAATGTATTAATTGGAAGCCTGCATGTGGGCATTGTAATACCTAAGGAGATTTTGTATTTAAAAAGTTCAAACAATATAGAGAGACAGAGGGGTGTATTTTGCATACATATTGAATTTTATTCACAGAGGCAATATTAAAATTTATTCTTAAGACAGAAATAATTCCAAAGTATTTTCTCTATTTTGGAAAAGACAAGGGAAATAAAATGGTAAATTAACAGTAGAAAACACAGTTTGGGGAGAAATATGTAATTGTTTTCTAAAAGAAATGCTTAAATGTTCAGTGCATTAGAACACTGTGTTGTAAGAGAGACCAGGCATGGAAATATATGAGACCATGTGTGTTAAGTGTGCTTTTCAGGAGTTTGACATCTGAAGAATCGTGCTTAAATCAGGGCCATGTGCAAACTGTGGCCTCGCATTCCTGTCTGTGCAGCAGAGAAGAAAATGGGGAGAGAATGAGTTGAATGGGAGTGTCTAGACCTTCATATTCCTTGCGGCGTATGCAGACACATCTGGAGTGCCGCTGGTTCCCTGCTTCTTTCCTTTACCTGCATATGCGGACTTTGGACTCTGACATGCGCAAGAGTTCACTGTGCTGCGTTCAAAGATGAGTGAAGCCCTTTGTGATTTCTGGAGCTATGTGGCCTCCCCTGACTTGAGTCACCTCCTGTTTCTGATGTCCCTTCTGGAGCTGTTGTCACTGTCTATCCTAGTCCCTCCTGGGATGCTGAAACCATAATTTTTGAAATTAAGACGTCATTATCATGTTATGATTTCCATTTCAGTTTAGTTCCTTCCATCTGTTTTCCATAAAAGATTCTTCTGTAGAGTATATTTGGCAAGGGTTTATTTAATAATAACATTAAACTCCCCCCACCATCGAAAGCAGCGCTCACTACTGACAGGAGTGGGAGCGAGACGAGACTATGCGGCCGCCGGGTGTTGCAGATTTTGCGTGTGGATAGATGAAATGCTCCCCTTGGCTTCTATGAAGGAGTGATTGGTAGGCACATTTCTAAGAGAATGCGGATGGACTCCAACAGCTATAGTTAAAGGGCAGGAGACAGACAGACCTAGAATTGCCATCTTTGTTGCTATAAAGAAGCCGGCGCAGAGTGCTCTAAGTGCTGCACGCTGCTCACCTCACATGTCCTCTGCGGGCAGCCGTACATCAGTCATTTTCTCAGGACACGACTGCACACTTAGCCCTGTCACCATCTGTGGCTTGCCAGCCCTTTCTTCCCTGACTTCCAAGAGGCCAACTTCCTCCAGCAGGCAGTCGGCCTGAGCGCCAGGCAAAAGAGCTTATGTCTACCTGTGTTTGCTCTTCGGTCCTCATTGGGCTTTGGTTTTGTATCTGTGGCTCCAGATGCTGAGAGAGGATGCCCTTCCTGAGGGCACAGCAAGGGAGCTGGACATGGATGAAAGCCTGGCAAAGTCTCCCTTCACCACCACACCTGGTTATGCTGGTGTCTTCTTAGAGAAGTTGTGGTCATTTACATGGCCATGTTGTCATAGGAACAGGGAGGTTAGCTTGCTTACTCATTGTATAGCAGAAGTTCTGGTGAAGGCTCCTACAGGGTTAAGCCCTTTTCATCATAGACCCTGTCTCCAGGACTTACCTGTCCAGGTCCATTGACTACTAATTACAAAAAAAAAAGTCATCCTTTCAACCCTCCACAAAGGAACTGGTGTTCACCTTTTGGGGAATCTTATAACCACCTTTCCCTTGTCCCCTATTCCCTTTTGAGCTAGTTCCACAGGTGAGCCATTAACTAGTGGTCACCAACCATTCTGAGTCTCAGCACATTGCTTGGTGCTGCCCAAGAATACATCATTTCTGACATCCCACCAAGCCCACAACATTTGGGGCAGGCTGTGGGATTTCATGCTGCGTGAGGGTTCAGGATGGAACACAGCTTCGAATGATGCTGAGCTCCGAGAAGTCTGTGAACCACTGCCCTCATTGCATCCTGCTGCTGGGTTTGGTTATGAAATATACCCTCAAAGGCTCACGTGTGGAATGCTTGACTGATGTCAAACCAGTTGATCCAATCATTGAGAAGGGATTGCATCCCGAGGGCTCTGATGTTGTCAATAGATTAACCACTGACGGAGTTAATAGTTTGATAGCACTATTGAGAGCCAGTGATGTCCAGGAGGAGGGGCCTGATGGGAAAACAGAACACTGGGGCTGATCCCACAGAGAGCCTTATTTGATGTGACTGTGATTGAGTTGTACAAATACTTAAATCCAAATGCCTGTAGGTGAGACATCATCTTTCCAGTTCACCATTTCCTCTTGGCTCCTGTGTGCTCTCCTGTTGATAAGATCTGCCTCGTTCTTACAGTCATCTGAGTCTGCAATCAAATGCAGGAGAAAAACGGCGCCTGTCCCCCTAGTTCAAGACTTCCCCTGAACATTGTGCTTATACAGTTGGCCTTTTCCTTTTATAGATGTCACACAATAAAGGACAAGCTGCAGCTTCCTCTGTGGTGGTACCCTAAGCACTGCAAAAGTATTTTGGAAGGGCTGTCATTGTCAGCTTACGAGGAGGCCTGGCCCTGATGACTAATGTTCTTTTGTGTTACCCTTTGGGAAAAGTTGAAATTAATACGTTTGGCTTGAAGAGCAAAAGTTGATGGGATCAAATAAAAGGTAAGATCAATACACAGCCTTTACAGGTCCTTCAGTTTGTTTCCCTGAGAAGTAGGAAAATGAGTTGAGAGAGATGGGGTTATTGTTCAGAGCTAGCAGATACGGCATTTGTAGCCAGACCTTTGGCTCACAGCTGTTTTGTTTTGTTTTGTTTTGTTTTTTTTTACCTCTGTGCCAAGATATTCTGGTTTAAGGACACAGCTATAACACAAGGTCCACTAAAGCTGTATGCATGGATAAAAATATTTCTTGAAAGGAAAACTGTACAGTAGAAATGTCCTGTAGTGCGAAGTCAAGGTGAGCTCTTAATGGGATTTTTATATTTTTATATGATGTTCATGGTCTAGCCTGGAACATGATGGCAGATACCAGAGCTTAGAGGAGGCTATCACTTGTGGGGTATCAGGAAACTTAACTTAGATAACTTACCTTAGTTATCTTAGATTTTTCAAGTTTATTTAAAGGAAATGGCAACAATATTTTTTTCCTGATAAACAGAATATTGTCATATTGAATTTTGAAAGCAAAGTAGAATAAAACCAGTGCCTCCTGCTAGCATCATAAATAAATGGCTTTAAAAATATTTATTTTTATTGGTACATAGAGTCTTAAGCATCATTATGGAATTTTAAAAGAAATTTGACTAATTGATTCTCATTTTTCTTCGTTTTCTCCCTGTTCCCATTGCCTGTGTCCTTCCCTGCTCCTTCCACTCCCTCAACATCTCTTTTTGCCCTCATTTATAGGTTTTTGAAAATATTTTTTTCTTCTTTTTAAAAAATGTTTATTTATTACTTCAAGTTACATCTCCATCACAGTGCCCCTTTTCCATCCCTCCTCATCCCACCATCCCACCCTCCACCCCCTCTCCCTTCTGTCCTATTATTCTGGAGTAGGGTGTCCCTACATATCAGTCCCCCACCCCAGTTCAGCAGTCATATGAGGGCCAAGAGCCTCCTCATACACTGGGGGCCACATGGCAGCACCACTAGGGCAAAGTGTCTCATTGACAGGAAACAAAGTCTATGCTCCTCTTCCCCTTGGTGCATTGGTTATAGTATAGTTATCCTGTACTATATGGATAAAATCTGACTATAAGTGAATAGATGCCATGTGTATCTTTCTGAGTCTGGGTTAGCTCACTCAGAATGAACTTCTCTAGTTCCATCCATTTGGCTGCACATTGCATGATTTCGTTGTTTTTGATGGCTGAGTAGTATTCCATTGTGTAGATGTACCACAGTTTTTGTTTGTTTTTTTTATCCATTCCTTGGTTGAGGGACATCTGGGTTGTTTCAGTTTCTAGCTATTACAAATAAGGTTGCTATGAATATAGATGAGGAAACGTCCTTGTGGTTTGGTGAAGAATCATTTGGATGTATACCCAGAAGTTGTATGGCTGGGTCTTGAGGTAGAGCCATTCCAAGTTTTCTAAGATATCGCCAGACTGATTTCCATAGTGGTTGCACCAGCCTGCACTCCCACCAGCAATGGAGGAGAGTTTCCCTTTCCCCACAACCTTGCCAGCATGTGCTGTCATTTGAGCTTTTGATCTTAGCCATTCTGACAGGTGTGAGATGGAATCTCAGAGTCCGCTTGAGTTGCATTTCTCTGATGACTAAGGATGCTGAGCATTTCTTCAAGTGTCTCTCAGCCATTAGGGATCACTCCTTTGTGAATTCTCTGTTTAGGTCTGTTCCCATTTTTGATTGGATTATTTGGTTTCTTGGTGTTTAATATCTGGAGTTCTTTATAAATTTTGGATATTAGCCCTCTGTCAGATGTCAGGGTTGGTAAAGATCTTTTCCCAATCTGTAGGCTGCCATTTTGTTCAAATGACAGTGTCTTTTGCTTTACAGAAGCTTTTCAGTTTCATGAGGTCCCATTTATTGATTGTTGGTCTTAGAGCCTGTGTTGTTGGTGTTTTGTTCAGGAAGTTGTCACCTGTGCCAATGAGTTTGAGGCTTTTCTCTACTTTCTCTTCTATTAGATTTAGTGTGTCAGGTGTTATGTTAAGGTCTTTGATCCACTTGGACTTAAATTTTGTTCAGGGTGATAAGTATGCGTCTGTTTGCATTCTTTTACATGTCAACATCCAGTTAGACCAGCAACATTTGTTGAAGATGCTGTCCTTGTTCCATTGTACGGTTTTGGCTTCTTTGTTAAAAATTACGTGACCATAGGTGTGTGGGTTCATCTCTGGGTCTTCAATTCGATTACATTGACCAACTGGTCTGTATCTATACCAGTACCATGGTGCTTTTACTACTATTGCTCTGTAGTACAACTTGAAATCTGGGGTAGTGATACCACCTGATGTTTTTTTATTGTACAAGATAGATTTAGCTATTCTGAGTTTTTTTTGTTACTCCATATGAAGTTGAGAATTGTTTTTTCCAGGTCTGTAAAGAATTGTGTTGGTATTTTGATTGGAATTGGATTGAATCTGTATATTGCTTTTGGTAGGATGACCATTTTTATTATGTTGATCCTACCTATCCATGGGCATGGGAGATCCTTCCATGTTCTGATGTCCTCTTCAATTTCTTTCTTCAGACACTTAAAGTTCTTGTCATGCAGGTCTTTCACTTGCTTGGTTATAGTTACCCCCAGGTATTTAATATTATTTGTGGCTATTGTGAAGGGGGTTGTTTCCCTAATCTCTTTCTCAGCATATTTATCTATTGTATAAAGAAGGACTTCTGGTTTTTTAAAATTAATTTTGTATCCAGCCACCTTGCTGAAGGTGTTTATCAGTTGTAGTAGTTCTCTGGTGGAATTTTTGGGGTCACTTATGTATACAAACATATCATCTGAAAATAGGGATAATTTGACTTCTTCCTTTCCAATTTGTATCCCTTTGATCTCCTTTAGTTGTCTTATTGCTCTGGCTAAGACTTCAAGTACTATGTTGAAGAGATATGGGGAGAGTGGGCATCCTTGCCTTGTCCCTGATTTTAGAGGAAATGCTTTAAGTTTCTCTCCATTTCATTTGATGTTGGCTACTGGCTTGCTGTATATTGCCTTTATTATTTCTAGGTATGGTCCTTGTATGCCCGTTCTCTCCAGGACTTTTAGCATGAAGGAGTGTTGAATTTTGTCAAATGCTTTTTAAGCATCTAGCGAGATTATCATGTGGTTTCTTTCTTTCAGCTTGTTTATATGGTGAATTACGTTGATGGATTTCATATGTTGAACTATCTCTGCATTCCTGAAATGAAGCCTACTTGCTCATGGTACATGATACCTTTGATATGTTCTTGGATTCAGTTTGCAAGTACTTTATTAAGTATTTTTGCAGCTATGTTCATGAGGGAAATTGGTCTGAAGTTTTCTTTCTTTGCTGGGTCTTTGTGTGGGTTAGGAATCAGGGTGACTGTGGCCTCATAGAATGAGTTTGGCAGTGTTTCTTCTGTTTCTATATTGTGGAAGAGTTTGAAGAGTATTGGTATTAGCTCTTCTTTGAAGGTCTGGTAGAATTCTGTGCTGAAACCATCTGGCCCTGGGCTTTTTTTATGGGAGATTTTTAATGACTGTTTTTATTTCCTTAGGGGTCATAGGACTGTTTAATTTGTTAACCTGATCTTGATATAGCTTCGGTAGGTGGAAAATTGTCCATTTCGCTTAGGTTTTCAAATTTTGTGGGGTACAGATATTTGTCGTAAGACCTAAAGATTCTCTGGATTTCTTCGATTTCTGTTGTTATTTCTCCCTTTTCATTTCTGATTTTGTTGATTTGGGTTCTTTCCCTTTGCCTTTTAGTTAATTTGGCTAGGGGTCTGTCTATTTTGTTGATTTTCTCAAAGAACCAACTCTTGGTTTCATTGATTCTTTGTATAGTTCTTTTTGATTCTAAGTTGTTGCTTTCAGCCCTAAGTTTGATGATTTCCTGTCTTCTGCTCTTCTTGGGAGTGTTTGTTTCTTTTTTTTCCAATTCACCCAGCTTAGCTGTTAGTTCACTAATATGAGCTGTCACAATTTTCTTTTTGAAAGCACTTAGTGCTATGAACTTTCCTCGTAGCACAGCTTTCATTGTGTCCCATAGGTTTGGGTATGTTGTGTCTTCATTGTCGTTGGATTTTAAGAAGTCTTTGATTTTCTTCTTTATTTGTTCTCTGACCCAGTGGTCATTGAGTAGAGAGTTTTTTAGTTTCCATTAATGTGTAGACTTTCTGTTATTTCTATTGTTGCTGAAGTCCAGTTTTAATCCATAATGGTCTGATAAGATACAAGGGTTTATTTCAATTTTCTTGTATCTATTGAGGCTTGCTTTGTGTCTGACTATATGGTCAATTTTGGAGAAGGTTCCATGAGGTTCTGAAAAGAAGGTGTATTTTTTTTGTGTTTGGGTGGAATGTTCTGTAGATATCTGTCAGGTCTATTGGTTCATGCCCTCTGATAGTCTCATTATTTCTCTGTTTGGTTTCTGGCTCGATAATCTGTCCATTGTTGTGAGTGGGGTGTTGAAATCTCCCACTATTATTGTGTAGGAATTGATGTGTGGTTTTAGCTTTAGCAGAGTTTCTTTTAAGAATGTGGGTGCCCTTGTATTTGGGGCATAGATATTCAGTGTTGAGATGTCTTCTTGATTAATTTTTCCCTTAACGTGTATGTAGTGTCCTTCCCTGTCTTTTTTGATTAACTTCAGTTTAGAGTCTATTTTTATTCAATAATAGAGTGGCTACTCCAGCTTTCTTCCTGGGACCCTTTGCTTGGAAAACCTTTTCCCAGCCCTTTACGCTGAAGTACAGTCTATCTTTGTTAGTGAGATGCATTTCTTGTATACAGCAAAATGATGGGTCTTGTTTATGGATCCATTTTGTAAGCCTATGTCTTTTTATTGGGGAGTTGAGTCCATTGATGTTGATAGATATTAATGACCAAAGGTTGTTATTTCCTGTTATTTTGATGTAGGTAGTGGTTGTGTATTTCTTTTGGTTTAGCTGAAGTGGAGTTTTTTGCTTCCTCTGTTTTCTTGGGTGCACATATCTTCTCTGGGTTGGAATTTTTCTTCCAGGATCTTCCTTAGAGCTGGATTTGAGGATAGATACTCTTTAAATTTGGTTTTCTCATGGAATATCTTGTTTTCTCCATCTATGTTGATAGAAAGTTTTGCTGAGTATAGTATTCTGGGCTGATGCTTATGTTCTCTTAGGGCACATAGGATGTCTGTTCAAGCCCTTCTGGCTTTTAGAGTTTCTGAGGAGAAGTCAGGTGTAATTCTGATGGGTCTGCCATTATACATTACTTGACCTTTTTTTATTATGGCTTTTAATATCCTTTCTTCTTTCTGTACATTTGGAGTTTCAATTATTATGTGGTGAAAGGAATTTCTTTTCTGTTCTAATCTGTTTGGAGTTCTGTTTGCCTCTTGGAATTTTATCGGCATCTCTTTTTTTAAGTTTGGGAAGTTTCCTTCTATGATTTTGTTGAAGATATTTCCTGGACCTTGAAGTCGGGTGTCTTCTTTTTCCTCTATGCCTTTAATTCTTCGGTTCCATGTTTTCATTGAGTCCTTGATTTCTTGGATGTTGTGGGTGAGAACTTTTTTAGATTTCTCATTTTCTTTGGTTGTTGTACTGATTTCTTCAATTGAATCTTCCACACCTGAGATTCTGTCTTCCATCTCTTGTATTTATACCCATGTTTGTAGTTCCTATTCTCTTCCCTTGGTTTTCCACCTCCAGGACTGTCTCTGCTTGTGATTTCTCTATTGCTTCCATTTCCAGTTTCAAGTCTTGAATGTTTTAATATGTTTTATATATTTTCTGCTCCAATTTAGATGACTTTGTCTTCCAATCATTCAAATCTTTCATAGCCTTATCTCTTTCCCATTCATGTTTGGCTGAGTTGGCTTAGAGGTCTCTAATGGTATTCTCCATTGCTTTCATATGTAAAATTGAAGATTCTTCATATTCTTTCAGGGATTTAACTTCTTCTTGTAAGGACTCTATCATTTTCCTAAGTATAGATTTGCCATCATTTTTCTGTGTTTCAGCAGTGGTGGGATGTTCAGGTTTTGCTATATTAGCATCACTGTATTTTGTTGGAGTCATATTTCCCTGATTTTTGTCAGATTTGTTTTTTCGCTGATTGTTGTCCTTAGCTGATTGTTCCTAGTGTCTTCTGGACCTGATGCTAAGGATGGGGCTTTGGTGTAGAGGCTGTATAGTCTTGGTGGTCTGTAGCTCAACAGGCTAGATGGAGTCTTGTGTTGGGGGCTGTATTTCAGTGGGCTGCTTGAAGTTCACCCCTTCCAGTTATGTCCCAACTGGGAGCTCAGTCAGGTCAGGGTTAGGGTTGGATGTGTTATTCCAGCCTGTGGAATCCCCTGCTGCTAGTTTGTCTGGTCTGAGGGTTAGGTCAGTGGTTGTGTTCCCTTCAGGTGGCTCCTCCTAGATGGTCCCCAGGGCACCTCTGTGCCTCGAGGCCCTAGGCAGTAAGCTCTTGTTGTCTGAGTCACTCAGGCAGTGCACACAGGCCAAGCACTTGCTGACCCAGGGGTGGAACTGTAGATGATGAAGAACTGGTTTCCCATAGGAGGAGCCAGCACTGGCTCAGGTGTCCGATATTGACCCCACAACCCATCTGCAGGGCTGGACTCCATGGAGTTCCCAGCAGCCTTCCTACCTGATCACCCGCCTTTCAGTCCGCTCTGATCTCACCATTCCTGTGGCTGTGCTGGTCTTGATTTGGGTGCCTGTGCTGTCCTGTGGACACTGGCAATTGGGGCCGCCAGCCCAATCCTGGGACACTGCACTGGTACCATAGGTGTAGCCGCTAAAGGAAGTGTATCCCTCTGCTTTGTCTGGCTGCAGTGTTCTTCCTAGTGACTGCAAATCCAATAGAGGAGCCTGAATGTCCAACACCTTTCTGGACAAGCCCAAATATGCTTGTGTCTCCCAGACCGCTGCTCTGCTGGAGATACACCGCTGTGGTCCCGCAGCTCAGAATATGTTGTGGTTTGAGGCCACAATGGTTCTGTTGAGAATATACCTGTTCCCATGGCTCCATTTATCCTCCCCCTAGTGTCAGAACGCCTGTCTGGAATCTGGGAGCCAAGGAGGCTGGTGAGTACTCCTGTCTGGGGTTCTGAGCTGTTCGTTGGGTATTTGAGTGGCTTGTACCCCCCAGGTCCTCTCCTGGTGATGATTCTCCTGCTTTCCTGGCTTCTATGGCTTCTGCGGTTTCTGAGGGTCTGTTTTTCTGAGTGTCTGAGAGTCTTGCTCAGGGACTTTTATTAGTCCCTGGGTTCGCCAGGTGAAACCCAGTGGGTTTGTGCCTCTCTGATTGTTGCTCAGAGTCTTATAACTCTGTGGTGTTATAGCTATTTTCCCCATCAAAATGCATCCATGCAGGCTGCTGCCCTCTTGGAATCCTTGAAAATATATTTTTGATTGAAATAGTTATATCACTTTCCTCCTCCCTCTCATCTCTCCATCCTTCCCCAAATGCCTTTCCTCAAACCCTTCCCACTCTCTTCCATTGTTTTTATTTGATTGTTATTATTGGTGTGTGTGCATACAAAAGCATATTTCTAGTTTTTTGGGCTTTAGCCTAGACCCACTCCCATTTATACACATCACATACATGCATCCATACATTAAAGGCTAGGATCTGGATACTAGAAACAACAGATTGTTTTTATCTTTTTGAGCTACCCAATAGGCTTTTGCAAACTGAAGTCAAGCATTAATGATCTCCAAGTAAAATCAGTTCTCATAAACAAGCAAACATATGCAAAAAACCCCAAATTGGCAAATTTATAATAATAATCCAGAAAAATTAAAGCACATTGTTTAAAATTTCAAATACAAAGAAAATATATTATTAAAATTTCTGTGATTGGTTTTGCTTTTTATAACAATTCTGTTGTTTGGGAACATGTACTTGATGTTATAAATGATGTTAAACTGGTATTGCCGAATTCCTTCTAAATAATATCTTGTCCCACCCTCCATCTCCCACTGATAATACAGGCACTTACCTTCAAGTCCTTGTCAGAAGGGTTTTTGATAATGTTCCAAATGTTTGTTATCGTCCCTCAATATGAGAGCAGGAAAGTGGACAATAGTCCTGGTCTAAAAATGGCTTCTGTTCTGTGTCACAAACAGAAAGCCAGCCATGTACTTCTGGCTATATGAACTCCAAGGGAGGCCTTTTAAAGTCAACCTTAAATGACGCTGAAGGACTGTGGTAGAGCAGACTACAGAGAGAAACTGGGAAACAGGGGGGACACTCCAGTGGGATCACACAGACTAGATGCAGCAAGTGAGGCCTGGCTTCTGAGTGTGTGACAAGACCACACCAACTTGTCAGCTTTCAACTCAGGATATATGACCCAGCTTTCTGATTCTTTTCCTTGAGTGTAAAATGGAATGAGAATAGCTTCACCTCTCCAGGCTTCGGTGGGGCTTGCCTGAAAGTGACTATACGTCACTGTCAGATCTGTTCCTGGAGCTGTAAACCCAGAAGAATGGTGGCTATTGTCCTACTGTGTCTAATGACCAGTGATTAATGATGTTAGGGGAGGAGTGGTGCTGCCAGGGTGCTGGAGCACTCAGGGTCAGGTAGGCAGGTTCTTTCTTCACGTCAGTATCATGTGCCCAACCATATGATTGCTATCTTTTGTCTCTATTATTTTCATAATTAACAAGTCACTTCTTCACCTGCTGTAATTAAACTACCTAATTAATCTGCCAACTTGTAACCTAAGGGTAGGATAAGTTTACAGGTGAAATTGAGTTTTGGAAGATTTCTCATTTATCTGCATTCATGTATCATATTTATTTTAGACAGAAAATCCCAAGTAACAAAGGTACTGGGAATGAAAAGGTATGAAGCGCCTTGGAAATGTCTAAATTGTGTGTCTAAATCTGGTGAATCCACTCTGTTCAGATGAAGACTATAACAGGGAGCTTCATTTTTAAATTTTTATTTTTTGCTATATCTTTAAAAACATTTTTAAAGAGTGAAAATGAGTATAAAAATAAGAGTATAAAAATAAGCCCTAGATACACAGATATGATTCTTCCATCTGTCAGTATCAACTATGGTGTGAAGAATTAATCTTCCAGACTAGTCATTCAATACAATTTGGAGAGGAAATGTTCAATGTCTTAGTGTGAATTACTCCGCCACGTCTGTAAGTCTATTGCTGCACCATGACTCATCTTGCTGAGTTACATGGAGCATTTACAGAAGCAGTGCAGGAAGTGCTTGCTGACTTCTTTTTAAATCAGGTCATAATCTATAAAAAAAGTGGCTATAAGTCTAGGAACAAAATATGTATACATAAATAAATTTACTTTTATTAATATACAGAAAAAGCTATGTATTACAGTGAGATATTTATATACATGTATTACTTTGGTATATGATGAAATCTACTCTTTTGATGTCAGCAATGAGTCAAGATTATTTGCTGTCATTTTATTGCTATTGATTTCTTCTTTTTGCCATGAGCATACATCCATATTGAAGAAGAAATCTTTGATCTTTGTGTTTTGTAGCAATAGAAAATTTTAAAACTTTAGTTAGGCACTTTACTTCCCAGCATGCACTGTGTGTGCAGCAATCATATTTTCTACATGTTAAAAGGCTTAGCAATATCCTTTTTCTCATGGAGGGTGACTGGCTACTATGCACCTGAATGACAGCTGTCAATCAACTATCTTCTCTTTGTCTAAGCACTGTTTTTGGGCAGATGGCAGGGTTTCAGCTGACATCTTTTCATACATAAAAGAAGAAAATTCTGGGGTAAAATCCATACTGTAGATATTCTTGGCCCCTTTGTCATGGAGCAGTCTCCCTTGTCTGATTGTGAGCATGGTGGGGGGCACAAGGAGGAAGCCTGGCTCTTCTGGTGAGGCAGGCGTGGTGTCTTTGGTTCTGGGTCACAGGATAGCAGTAGAAATAGAAAGAGTGGATGCTGTGGCCAATTTTTTTTTTTTTGGTCAAAATCTTCATTACCCTAGTGGTGGTGGCAAAAACTGAGGAAAACATGATGTCCAAGTGAATGCAGCCAGATTCTGAAGGGTTAGTAGTTCCTAAGAACTGTCTGGAAGGGGCCTTGGTCCCTCAAAAGGGACCTCTGAATGCCTCCTTTGCCACAATTGTTCTCTTTCAAAGATTTCCTCTGATAATTTAGCTTGTTTGTTCTGATAATGCCCTAGAGATTGCATTTGGGTCTTGGCTTCTCCTTTCACCAGAGGGAGAGTACTCCCCAGCTGTGCTCATGAGATTTGTAGCTACCAGCTGGGTGATCTAAACTGTGCCCATTTTATTCTCTTAATTCTTCTGGTACTTACATTGTGAAATGAGCTACTTCAAGAAAACAGTTCTGCTGTATTTTAAGTAAACTTAATTTTCTCTGTGACACTCCATGTTGTGGCTTTTCATAGGCGTGGTTTGGCATGCCTCTCCCTCCTGCCCATGTGCTTTTCGTCCTCTTACACCTAAGATCCTGATGAATACGCATTGAGAGTTCAACATGTACCACGAGCATCCTGTCTTCATATTCTGGGAAATTGGAACTTTTCAGTTTATATTGTGTTCTGATTGTGCTCTACTATCACATGAATCATGATACTTTACGTTCATGATTGCTATTACTCTTCAGCCAACAAAGGCCTGGAAGACTACATCTATGCATTAAGCACCTTTGTATCCCTGGCGTCTAGTAGAAGTCATGCAGGCTATACCATATGAAGTCTTACTGTATCAACACAGTAAATGAAAGGTTGTGGATGAAGAGAGATGCACCATGTTCTTTTTTTATTTAAATTTTAATTTTTTAAAATTTATTTATTTATTGCTTCAGGTTACATCTCCATCATAATATCCTCTTTCCATCCCTCCCAGTCCCACCCTCCCACCCTCTACCCCCTAACCCTTCCATCCCACTCCTCTGGAGTGGAGTGTCCCTACATAACAGTCCCCTGCCCCAGTTCAGTAGTCATATGAGGGCCAAGAGCCTCCACATACACTGGGGACCTACAAGGCAGCACCATTAGGGAAAAGTGTCTCATTGACAGGGAGAAAAAGAAAAAGTCTGTGTTCATGTTCCCTTTGGTGCATTGGTTGTGGTATAGATATCATGTACTATGTAGCTAAAATCCAATTATAAGTGAGTAGATGCCATGTGCATCCTTCTGAGTCTGGGTTATTCACTCAGGATGAGCTTCTCTAGTTCCATCCATTTGGCTGCAAATTGCATGATTTTGTTGTTTCTGATGGCTGAGTAGTATTCCATTGTGTAGATGTACCACAGTTTTTTAATCCATTCATTGTTTGAGGGACATCTGGGTTGTTTCCAGTTTCTAACTATTACAAATAAGGCTGCTATGAACATAGATGAGGAAACTTCCTTGTGATTCGGTGAGGAGTCATTTGGATGTATGCCCAGAAGTGGTATGGCTGGGTCCCGAGGCAGAGCTATTCCAAGTTTTCTAAAATATTGCCAGATTGACCTCCATAGTGGTTGCACAAGCCTGCACTCCCACCAGCAATGGAGGAGGGTGCCCCTTTCTCCACCACTTTGCCAGCATGTGCTGTCATTTGAGCTTTTGATCTTAGCCATTCTGACAGGTATAAGATGGAATCTTAGAGTCATCTTGAGTTGCATTTCTCTGATGATTAAGGATGCTGAGCATTTCTTCAAGTGTCTCCCAGCCTTTAGGAATTCCTCCTTTGTAAATTCTCTGTTTAGCTCTTTTTCCCATTTTTTGATTGGATTATTTGGTTTCTTGGCATTTAATTTTTTGAGTTCTTTGTTAATTTTGGATATCAGCCCTCTGTCAGATGTGGGGTTGGTGAAGATTTTTTCCCAATCTGCAGGCAGCCGTTTTGTTTGAATGACAGTGTCTTTTGCCTTGCAGAAGCTTTTCAGTTTCATGAGGTCCCATTTATTGATTGTTGGTCTTAGGTCCTAAGCTGTTGGTGTTCTGTTCAGGAAGTTGTCACCTGTGCCAATGAGTTCAAGGGTTTTTCTGACTTTCTCTTGTAGTAGATTTAATGTGTCCAGCCTTATGTTAAGGTCTTTGATCCACTTGGATTTAAGTTTTGTATAAGGTGATAAGTATGGGTCTAATTTCAATCTTTTACAAATGGACATCCAGTTGGACCAGCACCATTTGTTGAAGATGCTGTCCTTTTTCCATTGTGCGGTTTTGGCTTCTTTGTCAAAAATTAGGTGATCATAGGTGTGTGGGTTTATTTCTGGGTCTTCAATTAGATTCCATTGATCCACTGGTCTGTTTCTATACCAGTACCATGCTGTTTTTATTACTATTGCCTTGTAGTAGAGCTTGAAATCTGGGATGGTGATAGCTCCAGATGTTTTTTTTTTTTATTATTGTACAGGATTGATTTAGCTATTCTGGGTTTTTTGTTGTTCCATATGAAATTAAGAATTGCTTTTTCCAGGTCTAAAAAGAATTGTGTTGGTATTTTGATAAGCATTACATTGAATCTGTATATTGCTTTTCGTAGGATGTCCATTTTTTATTATGTTGATCCTACCTTCCATGAGCATGGGAGATCTTTCCATCTTTTGATGGCCTCTTCAATTACTTTCTTCACCGGCCTGAAGTTCTTGTTGTACAGGTCTTTTACTTGCTTGGTTAGAGTTACCCCCAGGTATTTTATATTGTTTGTGGCTATTGTGAAGGGTGTTGTTTCCCTGATTTCTTTCTCAGCCCATTTATTTGTTGTATAAAAAAGGGCTTCTGATTTTTTTGAATTAATTTTGTATCCAGCCACCTTGCTGAAGGTGTTTATCAGCTGTAAGAGTTCTCTGGTGGAATTTTTGGGGTTGCTGATGTATACTATCATATCGTCTGAAAATAGGGATAATTTAATTCTTCATTTCCAATTTGTATCCCCTTGATCTCCTTTACTTGTTTTCTTGCTCTAGCAAGAACTTCAAGTACTATATTGAAGAGATATGGTAAAAGGGAACATCCTTGTCCCTGAGTTTAGAGAAAATGCTTCAAGTTTCTCTCTACTTAATTTGATGTTGGCTATTGGCCCTCTCTATATTGACTTTATTATTTCTAGGTACAGTCCTTGTATATTCGTTCTCTCCAGAACTTTTGGCATGAAAGTTTGTCAAATGCTTTTTCCGCATCTAGTGAGATTATCATGTGGTTTTTTTCTTTCATCTTTTTTATATGGTGAATTACGCTGATAGACTTTCATATGTTGAACCATCCCTGCATTCCTGGGATGAAGCCTACTTGATCAGTACCATGTTCTTATGACAGTTAAAACGAGAGACCAAGAGTGGCAACCTGTCCACGTGGAGCCAGAGAAAAATGTTGAGAAAGATGAGGTGCTGAAGCAAAGAACCTGGCTAGGTATTTTACAGGAACAGTCACATGGTTCAGGATTTGAGGTTGTTTTGATCTGTCTGGGAAATAGACAGGATGCTGAGACCCTGTTAAGGGGCCTGAAAATGAGAGCAAGAACAGAACTGTAAGTATATGAGTACCCTGAACAGAGGAGGGTGCTCAAAACCGTGGGCATGGATGAGAGTGTGCATATGGAGAGCAGAGAGGGAGATGGAAAGAGGTCCCAGAAGAATAAAACCCTCCTTTTGTCAGGGAGGCAGAAGAAGAGAAGAAAAAGCAAAGCAGGTAACATCTCAGGTACAAAGCCATGTTCCCAGGAGGAAGAATGGGCAAGTGGGTGCAGAGATGCCTAGTTAAACAGTGAGTGTACCACAGGTCAAGTTGTGTTTTTAAATTCCAAATCCTTATTTTCCACAACTCATTTGCTCTGTGATGGGACATCCCTACACTCATCCCAAGTGTAATGCTTCTCTGGTAGGGTTTGCAGTACTCAGCTTACAGTGATGTTCATTCTTGCCATGATTTATTTAGGGAAAAGGACACTAACACAGTTTGCAAAAGTTTAAAAGGCATGTGAGATTGAGTCTGTGGGAAACCAGGTGCAAGTATTCATCAATCTCTCCCCACGTGGTCACAGAGGATATGTTTAAGTCCCCACAGCAGAGAGTTGTGACAAATACACATGAGATGCTACCAACTGGGCTACTTGTTGGCGCTTGCTCATATAGACACTCTCCTCCTGTTTGGTATATACATAAATTCCAGATTCCCAGAAGGAAGACAAGCATTCAGCACAAACCAATTGTTAAATACTTTAGACTCAAGAATTGATGCTTACCAGTTCAAGAACTCTCTTGAACCTTAAGCCTCCAGACACCAGCAAAGGACTGACGTCATAAGCAGACCACGCAAAGGCTACAGTCAGGCCTGCTGTGTAAAAGCATGGGATGGTTTCTGCATGGGGTGTTTTTTAAAAACTCCCTGACATTATCATCAGTTTTACTAAGCATGTTGAAAACTCATACATCATATTTCTCCCTTTTCTTCTTTTGGTTGACTACATTGTTTTTGGATCATCCTGAGAGCGTAATGAAAGAAGTTAGAGCACATATGAGCACATACGTCTAGAGACCTACAGTAGGTGAAGGGTTCAGGGGACCAACCAGGAATGAGTATTTCTAGGTCTGATACATAAAAGAGTAGATCATGCCAGATGTCCAGCATCAGGCACCGATTTTTTTTTTCTGGAGTAAAAGCAGAATCAGAAACAGGCATATGAGCAAAGTTATTCATAGCTTCATAAGGTGGAAGCAGCAAAAATTAAAGGGAGGGGAATTTAAGGGGAAGTCTGCAATGATGAAGACCCACATCAAGAAACATCTAATTTCTCACCAAAGACCATAAACCAACCTCCAGCTGGCTCAGTCCCATACAAGAGCAATGTCATTTTCAGCTCAGAATGGGCTCTCTGTGGAGAGTGATAACTTCATCCAAAGCCTCCAAATATGTCACGCTTTCCTCATATAAAATGTGTGGCATGTAATAAAAAAAGGCATGGAAATATAAAGTGTAAACAAGACTAGAAGAAAAACAGTTCACAGAAAGAGCCACAGAAACACAAAAGTAGTTCTTTGCTTTAACATTAAATACTGAAAATTAGTATACGAAAGAAAATAAAATTGTAAGATAAAAAATCCCTATAAAGGACTGAAAAACATGGAAACAGCCTCCAATGACATTCTTCAAATGGAAACATGAAAACATGAAGTTTAACTCTAGATAAGTGAGCATAACATGATGGCTGTGGACTACAGAGAGAATCAGGTAGTCTGAAACAGAAAGCATAGAGAATGAAAACACAAAATCTTTGGGACAATGTGGGATATGTGCAGCATGAAGAAAAAGAAGAGAAACACAGTAGATGGAAACTTGAAGAAATAATAGCCAACTGTTTAAAAGAAAAGGAAAACATTCAATCTCTAAATAACAGCCTCTGGGCCTTGACCATGACAATTACAAAGGACGCTGCAGCAGCTTGGTTCTTTCTATCTTTGTCATTTAAAATCCAAAGACAAAAGGGAACATTCAAGGCAGCCAGGTGTTGGAAAATCGCAGATTACTCAACAAAGGAGCAAGAAGACCAATGATTGACTTCTGATAACAATGAGGACTGTCATTCACTGAACTTTCCTTACAATGATGACGAGTGACTGGGAACCAAGGATTCTGAGCAAAATGATGAAATTTGAAGGTGGAACAAACAAGCAAACAAAACCCCACTTTCAGATAATCAGCAGCTGTCTGCACTCAGACAAACAACAGAGTGATTGCTGCTGAGAAGAGGAACGAGATCCCAGATGCAGCAGAGCAGAGGGTGAGCGGGAGGTGGGTGACTATAAAAACATAAAGTGCAGCCATGTTGAGATGTTCAGTATGCACAACCACTCGAGGTAGTGGAGACTAACATGTTCAGAGACAAGACTGGTCAAGAGCATGAAGTCACTTCACTGTGAACCCACATGGAGTGAGCTCAGGCCTTGACCCTCTTCTGTTGGTTTTATATCCATCCTGTCTTGAATCTGCATCCTTTTCCATTTCCCTAGTCTACAGCCTATTCCAGGCCCCATCACCTTTCTCTTTTGAAAGACTGCAGTTTGCTCCTGACCTCCCTGCTTCCCCCCTGCACTCCACCATCTGTTGTTCCCTACCCAGCAGCTGCAGTGATCCTCTGACACTATCCAAATCAAGTTCTTCCCTGGTCTTCCTCACCCCTCCTCTATGGGGGTTGTCATTCCTAGAATGCTCCCTGACAACTTAAGGGGAAAGGGATGAGGAGGTTCATCCATCAACTTGCTAAGCCATCACAGCTTGTCACCTGAGGACCTTGCTTGGCTATGAGGGAATGTTATACCCGTTAGACTCAGGACAGGGCCCCTTTCTTGTATCCTAGATTAGATCTCCTTCTGTATGTGTTTACCAGATCACATTGCATGGAGACATGAGGCTATATCACATGGGATTGATCTTCCGGTAATGAGTGGGATTTCTTCTGAGGCTGCCCTCTTCCTATGAGGTGAGAGTATTGACATGAATCTCCTCTCTCCCCGTCCTTCATTTTCTCAGTTCAGTCCAGCTTCTTGACCTCTCCTTTGGGGATTTATTCACCTATGTCTTCTCTTCCCCAATAAGTCACATAGAGCAAAATTTCCTCTTTCTACTTCCAGAAGAAATTATTAAAGAAAACCCCTTTTTGGATTCAGCTCAGGAGCATATTTTCTAATCAAGATTTTGCCAGAGGGCTTATTAGAAACTTGCTCAACTAGTCCCTTAGTATAGGTCACAGATTCCATTTTCTAAATCTCCATTGAGTACACTCTTTGTAGGCCAGAACTTTTGAGGGGCTGTGTGTTCATATTGGCTCAGGACTATCATCATCACCATCAAAAATGACATTTGAACAAAGGACTCCAATGGGTATGACAATTCCAAAAGAAATGTTCCAGTTGGCTCTTCCTCTAAGAAGCTACTCGGTAGTGTGAAACCCGCCTCACATTTGAAGTGCAGAGTGCTAAGTGTACTGGGAACATGACTGTGAGTCAGGGAATATGAGATTGGGTTCCAGATCTCGGCAGAAAAGGACCTCTATGCACCCCACTCAGTAATTCTCTGTAAGCTTCTGCTGCGCTCTCTATAAAATGAGAGGACCAGCCCAGCCCAGGGATGTCCCTTTTAGAATGGCAGCAGGGCCTGGCTGTGGGGAAGACACTGCTTTGTTCATTTAACATTGGATTGATTTTACATTTCAGGGACAACCTTCCTCTGTTTCCACTTGAAACTCTTAAGCCCTTTAGCTGCTAGGGATGCTCAGGAAAAGACTCCTTGGAAGTGTGTGTTTGAGCAAGAAGCCATGGTGGTATCTTTGGAGAGAAGACACATTTCTTATGTATACTAAAAGGTGAAAATATTTAAAAATGAATCAAGGTGAAAACTGAGTGCAGAGATGCCAAGTTTCCTTTCTGGTTCAACAAAGCAAGTCATTGTTCACCTTCTTATCCCAGGGGACAAGGGATTATGTGACAGACGCACAGAGAATCCTATGCAGTATCATGCTGTTTGCTGACTGTTGCTGGCTTCCCTTTCTCCTCCTGTCTTCTCTAGACAAGGCCAGCAGAGCAAGCTGCCTAGAAGCTAAAGGCACCAGCGTTGCTTTGTGCTCAGCCTAGACCCAACTTTGACAAAGTTTCATATTATAGTCCAACTTGATTTGAAGCTCACTACATAGCCCAGACTCCCCTCACGTGCATGATAGCTGTCTTTCCCCCGCCTCCTGAGTGCTAAGGTGACGGAGGTGAGCCATCTCACACACAGACACACACACACACACACACACACACACACACACACACACACACACA
>CAJQZJ010034157.1:931880-962820 GCA_907164525.1 Lophiomys imhausi | reverse complement strand
ACACACACACACACACACACACACACACACACACACACACACACACACACACGCATGTATGCATGCATGCCTAGTATGTGCCAGTGCTCATGGAGCCCATAGACATGAGATGCCTCTGAAGTTCCAGGTGGTTACGAGCCATTCATCCTGCTTGCTCAGAACTGAGCTCAGGTCCTCTGTGCTCTTAACTACTGAGCTATTCCCCCAGCCCTGCTACTTTGATTTTAATAGCAGTGAGACTTAGTCTCAAAACACAGACCTTTTGTATTACTTTAGCTAGAATGGATGTACTGGATACAAGACAGTAAGAAATGAGATGAAAAATTGACTCATTTTTTAAAACCTTATAGTCCCTGTTTTTAGCAAGTAAAGTGGACTTGAAGAAGGCCCATTTTCTCCTAATGGGTTTGCCAGGCCCTCTTCTAATCAGATTGCATGAGGCCCTCTCTGCTTATCATCTGGTAGTAATTTTCAGAGCTAGTGAGACACCGCAGGGGACGAGCCTCTGGCAGCAGTTCATGGTTTGATTTGCAACATTTGTCCATGTGCGTTTTAATGCCATTTGAGGATTGCATATCACATCATCACCAAGTGCAATTCTCTCCATTATGCTTAAGAGTATGAGAGCTCTGGAATGAGGACCCCTCACGCCTGGCTTCCTTGGAACGTGGCCCAGAGAATATTTTTGTAGCCATACCTCAGAATGAGCTGGGGCCAGAGAAGGAGCAGAGATAATCTCAGTACAAATAACACCTTCTTCATTCTGATGAGGAGAGGAAGGGAAAATCCCATAGAAGGTTCAGGGAAGGCAATGGTGGAGTTCTCTCTGTGTCCACATACTCATTCACACTCAGAACAAGCAGGGTAAATCCAATTGTCTACAGTCTCCCTTTTCCGGGCTTGGGATGTGATGCAAGACTAACTCCAGGCTTTCCACTACCATCTACTCAAAACTACTTCTTCCAAAACTATATCATGATAGCTTTGTACCCTATTGGACAAATGCTTATTTATTTATCCATCACCTATTATATTCCTGTGGCCTTTAAAGGCAATTAATTTGTATCAGTGGCTCAAGCAGATGAGACTGTTGCTATTGGAAATATGGAATTTTCATTGTGACACAAGTGTATTTGTGCAAGTGAGTCCAGAAGTGACAACCAGTAAAACAGTCAGTGACAGGGACTGCACCAGCCACAAGAGGCCTGTGTCCAACTGGAGAGTGGATGTTCCCTGAGGGGGACACAGCTTCTCTACCTTGAAAACCCCTTGCATAACATTTCAGGAAAAGCTGAGCTTACTTGTTAGCTCTACTGTGTTTTAATGATAGAAATTAGATATTTTTTTTTAAAAAGACCGTTTAGTACTCAACCCCAGAAAGAGGACTAGCAAAGCCAAAGCAAGAACCAAAACTGAAACACATCTTTCCCAGATCCTTCTGAGATCCTGCACTCAGTTCTTTGAACTTGGTTTAACAATGAAGAAGGTTCTTATCATGTGACCGGTAGAGGGAGGAACGTTTCTTGAGACACAGGTGCTTAGAGCTTATTCTGAAAGCATATTCAGCTCATGACCTCATCTTCTGCACACCTCCACATCTCTGCACACCTTCTCTATTCACACTGAGGTCACCCCTTGAACAGGCTATTACCAGCAGATGGCTGAGCATGGCTGAGTGCTGAGGCGTGACACAGCTCTAGTTGGCAAAGGACTGCCCACAAACTCTTCCAAGCCATTTTTCCTGTCATAAGAGATTTTGTGTATGTATCCATGTGTATGTGGGTAGGCACACACATGAGGAGGTGAGTGGAATGCTTGAGGGCTCTGCCCTATCCCTCTCTGTCTTATTTCCCCGAGACAGGTTATCTCAACTGAGCCTGTATCTGGTCTGGCAACCTGTAAGATCCTGTGATTCTCCTGTCTCTACCCCTGACAACGCTGTGGTTACAAGCATGCATGCTGTGGCCTTGCCTGGCTTTTTTTATTGGGTCCTGGGGATTCAAATTCTGGTCCTATGTGTTCTCACAACAGGTACTCTTGGCAGTAGCCCTCAACCCCAATTATAAGCTCTGTTTCCTAATGTGCTATCACTTTCCTTTCACAATGTGAGATCTTCTTTGGCTTGAAGGGCCTAAATCTGCTCATCCTCCCCATAAATACTTTGAACATCTGGTCCTTAACAAACCTGAAGCAGCAGAAGGTATTTGAAGGCTCAAACTGAATGAGAATCACTTTTCCAGATCTTATTTCTCAGGAACTCAGCATGAATTTCCCTATTACTTTTTCCCTGACTTGCGACTTGATATGTTGTACAGTTTAAAAAATTCTTAGAGCCTGGGAACATGGGTAATAATCAAGAAGACTGAGGTGGAGTTTGAGGGGTCTGAAGGTGGGAATACAGGGCAGTGGCAAGCCTCTTGTGGTTATAGCTCAGGCTAAGAGAAGGTGGAGAGAGAGATTAGGCTTGTAATAGACGAAACATCTAGGAAAATATTTGACTTTTTTCCTGATTACCAGTTTTCACACCTGCTTCTTCCAAAATTCAACTGAGTTATTTACTGACAGTATTCTGGTCTCTTCTTTCTGCATTTCTCCTTCGGACTACTTTCCACCCCCCCACCTCTCTTCCCTCTTCCCCTTTATTGTTACTTTCTTCACTTTAAATGGACATGCTTCGAGTTTCGGCTCCTGAAATTCACAGTGTCCAGATAGGGTATTAACTTCACGGTGGCAATGAATGCTGGGCTTGTCGACTTGATCCTCCACGACAGTGCACGTGATGCATTCAGTTCCTTTACATTGATGCTTCCAATTATTTGTATTTGTTCAGAGTTTTGCTCTCTCCTGTGAGTGAGGTACGAATTTTTCCTCCACTACTGATGCTGGCACGCACAATTAGACCCACTTGCTCCAGGGCTCCGAGGATGTCTGCTAGGCACTAAGGAGACTTACTGGTTCACGTGCTCTGAGAATTGCTGAAGTAATTCATTCAATTATATGGAAGGGGCCACCAGTGATCAGGTTTACAATAGGCAGCTCTCATCTGGCTTCTCTGTTACCACTTCGCGCAAATGTGTATGACTCAGGACAGACAGTGGATAGTCTTCCAGATAGTAGGATGACAACAGATCTATCTTTTGCAGGAGTGGATGCACAAATCAATGGGATATTATAAACAAAGCCACTTAGAATACTTACATTACTCTAAGCAAAAGACAAAAGAGGTCCTAAGATATGACCAGTCGACGCTGTGAAAACAAGAATGTGATTTGTAAATGGAAGTGTCTTGCTAGGTTCAGAGAGGCTCTCACAATGGCTGTCAGTTCCTCAAATTAGGTCTTTCTGCCGAGCGACATCTATGCTGCCAATCTGTGCTTTCCCTTTGCTTGGTTTCTTTTGTGACTTTCTTCTTTATTACCTTGACTTTTCGGTAATCCAGACTGGGCTACATGGAACTGTAGACATATTTGGAGACCAAAGGGAGTGGCTGACTTAAGACCAGGGTGGCCACTAGGTTGGGATTTAATTGCCCTTGGCAGGAGAGAGAGGACCATTTTAATGAAAAGGTTTTGAACTGGGAGGAAATTAGTAAACGATCATCTAAGGAAGGACTATTACTGTTCTTGCTTCTGACACTTTAAACACAGCTGTTAAACCGTCTACCTCACACTGACTGAGACCTGAAACCAGCAGTCAGCTTCACTTCCAGCACCCAGTTGAGCAAGATTGCTTACAGCTTGTCTGCTACCTACCAATTCTAGCTTTCATTTTCCAAATCGAAGTCTTGGAAGAGATGTTTTGTTTTTACATAACTGTCTTTGTTTTACTTTGAAATTCCCACATGGAAAGGTACGTTTAATGTACAAACACTGTTGTTCAAGATAGCCTGTGAATCAAGCGCCTGGTTAAAGTCACAGAGTCTGAGAAACAGCCTCCCCAGGCTCACAGTTTCCTCCCGACTCTACTCTCCCTCAAGGACTAACTCTAGTTCTGCCACTTTCATAATCTCTTCCTGGCTTTTCAAGCATATTTTTGTCTCATAAACTGTATTACTAAATTACTAAATGTTTTACTTTGTGTACAGTCGAAATTCTTATCCTGAGTTTAACATACTCAAATCAATCCCTCTTTTGTGTGAGCATTTACTCAGTGCTGTACTTCAAGCTTTAACCATATACTGTGTGTGCCACCGAGAGTCCAAATCCAGCCCAGGCCCAGTGTGACTGATGACTTCAGGTTAGAACCCCTAAACTAAGCCTCTTGGTCTAGCCTAGCTTCCCAGTCTCCAAGTCTACATGGTGGACTTAGTCTCTTAGATTATCTACATGTCAGGCCAATTCCAGCAGCCACAGGATCTAGAAAGACTATGTATAGAAACAATCTAGCAGCCCATATTCTGTTCATGCTAGGTTATAGGGTGGTCTCAGTGCCAGATCAGTCCAGAATCAGGCTACAGGTCTGTTCTGGGCTCAGGCCAATCCAAGAAGCTCCAAATTCCAGGTCACCCTTAGCACTAGTTTGTCCCCAGATCACAAGCCCACTGCAACATCAGCCTGGTAACCAGTACTGGGCAGTCAGACATCTACACATCCAGGTATGAGACCTTGCGTACTGGTCCATCTCTGTCTTCTTAGACATTATCTCAGAAACAACAATGCACTCAGCTTATCGCAGTATAATCAGTATCTTGCTTTTTTAACTCAGACAATATAATGCGTTGGTTTCTCTGCTCACCTCTGGATTGCTTGCATTTGTATTGCTGCTTTATTTAGTCATGTAAGACTTCATTTATGTTGTTTCATATGGCCAACGTTTATTCATTTTATAACACAGTTTCATTTAATTTTTTTTTCATTCTCATCTTCTCTTTCGTGGCCATTTTCCTTTTTCCTGAAGCATATATATTAGAATTTTAAAAATGAAATTCTGCAGGTGATAAAGCATACTGCTGTAAATGTACTACGAGTGTATTTTACTCTTGTTCTTGAATTGTATTTTGATGATTCAAAATTATTTCCCTTCAGTTTAACCGAGAATATGAGACTGCTGTACTCTAGATTTTATTATTGCTATGAAGAAACCAGCTAGGTTTTTTTTTTTTTTTTAGAAACCAAGCTATTTCTTTAACAGTTTCATATATGTATATCCTGCCTTCTAGCTACTCACTCTTCTTGCCCTTTCCTATCTTTCTTCTCTCTATATCCTCCCCTCCATTACTTGTACTTTCCCAGATTCATGACTTTTTAGAAGCTTTACAAACATTAAATTACATTTAGGGTCATCTGTGTGCCCATTGATTTGAGACTTTCTGTGGTGCCAGTGGGTACACAACATAAGACAATGACTACCCCTTTCCCTGACTATCAGTGAGAAATGCTTCAGCACTGAGGGATACAGCCTTCTGAACCCCTCCTCCATTCACTCCTGAATATTGATGGACCATTATTGTGTAGATCTACTTTTGTGCATTCATCTACTTTTAATATTTCATGTTATCTAATAATGAAAAATGCATTCAATTCATCTCTAAAGGTCTCCAAAGTCTGAATATATCTAACATTGTTTCTTAAAAAAAGAAAAAGTCTAAAGTCTCTTCTGAGACTCAAGGCAGTATCTTGAATGTGAGCTTCTGCTTAAAAAAAAGTTACATGCTTCCAATATGCAATGTGCAGAATAAACCTATCTCAGAAGGAAAACAATGGAGGTATAGCAAAGAAAGATCAAAATGCAACAGGACAGACACTAAGCCATGAAGCTACATGTTGGAACTTGGGACTCATGGTATAATCATATGGACTCCTACAGTCTTGGGCATTTACACTCCTCAATCTCTGCGACTTATAGCAAACACCCATGGTCTCTCTTGGGCAAGCACTCATGGTCTCTCTCTTGAGCTTCTCCTACAGGTTCTCTTGGTAGATGTCCTGTGATCCTGACATTTCCAACTTCCTAGACTGTCTACTGCACTGTAGGCTTCACCTTCACAGCTTTATATGGTGGCTTTTCAGGGCCTCTTTGCACAGGCCTTGAGCCTCTCACAAGTGTTTCTTACAGCACTTGGGTTTATCTAGTCTACACTCCACACTTTTCAAATTCCCCCATGAGCCAGTTTCAAAGGAATGCAAACCATGTGGTCTAATAGTTGTATAAACAGCCCCACTACTTGGTCCCAGTTTTTTTGTATTAACCACCGTTTGTCAGTGTAACCAAGTACCCAGAAGAAAGCAAAGTAAGTGGGTAGTGGTGAAGGATTTATTTTAGCTCATGGTTTAAGAGTTGTATGGTCCATCATGACAGAGAGGCAGGAGCATGCAAATGGAATTCCTTACTTCTGGAAAGACAAGGATACAGAGAGAAGGACCTTATGCTGGGGGACAGTGCTACACATATTCAGGGCCTGTCTTTTCTTGCTTCCTCAGGAAGCCTGTTGAAGCACCTTCATACGCACGCCCAGAAGTCTTTCTCCTGTGTGCTTCTAAATCCCATCAAGCTGACACTCAAGATCAGCCATCAACTTTGGCAGTAAAGATTAACTCATGACTTCCATTTCTTAGGAATTCATTAGTTTTCGCTTTATATTTTCAAAGAAAACTTCATCTATGGTCTCTTTCATGTGGTGAGGGAACCATTTACTTGTAGCACCTCCTTCATGGATCTGTATTCCTTTTCTCCAAGGTTATTCCAAGGAAAACCTCCATTTAGCTTCTCTGATAGAAATCCTTGGCATTGGTGTCCATCCCTCACACTGAACAGTGGAGGCTTCTGAAGTGAGGTAGCAGCTTTCTCCCTATGATCCATGTAGGTAAACCTTCTTGGTTCTCTGGATTTCAGTTATTCTTAGATTTTATTTTATTTTTTTTTTTTTTTTTTTTTTTTTTACATCTTGACAGTTTTTTAAATTGTCATAAGGAGATTTTTTTTTAAATTGCACCTGGTATTTTTATTTGTTTTCATCTAGAGGTTTTGTCCTAATAAACCGTTATTGGAAATAGAAGTGACTGACTGCTTTTTTAAAGTCAAAATATAAATCCAATAATTTTTTATTATTAAAAATGTATTCTTTTTCCTATTTTTATGTCCAAGATGTAGAGAAATAAACACAAACTAAAAAAGTATTTTTCAATACAGGGAAGTCATCTTTGATAAGACTCAGAATATATAGGTCTATCAAAATCTCTCCATCCTTATCAAGATTCTAGGGAACAGATAAGGCCCTAGGGTAGGAAGGTACCTACTGAATGGAATGCCTGCCTCTGCAGGGCATCCAGAGTACTTCATTCCAGCACAGGAATCCATGTTTACAGTATCGGTTGTGGATAGTGCCACTCCAACCCTTCTGTGCTGAACTCTCAGCCTGGTGGGGTGGGCTAGGTATCCATACAGAATTATAGGCCCAGCCTTTTCAGGATGAGAAGATACTAAAACTTCAGTTTTGATAGTTGCACTGCAATATTTTTATCCTCCCCTGATTTTATATAGTTGGACCATACCCAATTATATAACTTCTTACAGTCATATTCCAGTTTTTCTTGGTTCTGACAGTCTGGTTCCTCTTTGTCTGGGATCCTTCAGGCTTTCTATTATTTTAGAAGTCTGATCTCTGATCTTCCCCTTGACTCTGAGTTCTCCAATCTTGGTCTTAATTTTCCCTGTTGTTACTTTACTCCACTTTACCTTTGTCCTTTGCTGTAACTTTGACAGAAAGGGCCCAGGAATTTTACCTGGGGACTGGGTGGACAGTGGGTTGTTTCATCAGTCTCATGCTAAGGAGCATTATGTGCTGAATTGAGCCCCACCAACTCAGATTTATATGTTGAAGTTCTAAACCTCAGTAACTTGGAATGGGACTTTATTGAGAAATTGGATTATTGAAAGTACTATACTATAGAAAAATGGGCCCCTAAACTATAGTTATGATATCCTTATAAAAAGGGGAAATTATCTAAAAAAAAAGAAAAACCATGAACAGAGACAATGAAATTGAGACATGAAGTGAGGTTGGGGCAATGATGTATGGATGAACTACAAGCTAAGTATTGCTGAAAGTTCAATCAGCAAATCACCAGAACCTAAGAAAAACATCGTGGTGCAGGAGCTCTATCACACTTCTCTTGAACTGTGAGTCCATAAATAAATTCTGTTGTTTGGGACACATAACATGGTGTCCTGGATGTTTCTGTTGTTGATTTGACACCACCTTGTCACATAGAAAGAGGACACTGTAAGTAAAGCATTGTGTCTGTCAAATTGGCCCATGAGGAATTGTCATGATTGATTATTGATGTGGGAAGGCCCAGCCCACTCTGGGTGGCACCCATTCCTAGGCCCGTGGGCCTGGGCTATATAAGAAAGCTAGCAGAGGGCATGAGTCAGAGAGGGAGGGAGGGAAGGAGGGAGAGAGAGAGAGAGAGAGAGAGAGAGAGAGAGAGAGAGAACAATATTCCTTCATAGTTTCTCAGTTTCTGCTTCAGTTTTTTTTCTTAGCTTTCTTCAGTAATGGATTGTGACCTGGAATTGTAGGCCAAATAAACCCCTTTCTTCCCAAGTTACTGCTTTTGGTAATGGCATTGTATCCTAGCAACAGAAAGCAAACTAGAACATCCAGGTTTTCCACCAAACTAACATAGAGAGACTGTGCAAGCTATATTGAAATGTTGGGTGATTAAAGTAGTGAGAGCTTTCTCCATTTAGACCAATATATCATAGGGAGTCAGCTTGGAGGTTTACTTCTAGTACTTGTGAGTATCGTTGAGTTCACTGCCCCCAAATGTCCCTAGCGTATGTAGGAGTGTGTGTGCTATGACTCTCCATCATCATTCACTCTGCCTCAATTCTTCAGCCTCCAAAAACTGTTACATGTATTTTCACAAGATCCATTGTGTGGGTTCCAACAAACTTTTGTTTGTGAACTTGCAGCCCAGCCCAACTTGCTCCAGTGAAAGAACCTACATTACATCCAAGGGTTTGATGTGTGTCTGAGGACAAAGCATATATACAGAGCCATGTTTTTTTGAATGTTTTTAAATTAAGTTTATTTATTATTCCATGTTATATCTCCATCACTGCCCCCTCCCTCTACCCTTCTCGGTCCCACCCTCCCAACTCTCTTCTTCTCTCCCACCTATCCAACTCCTGTAGTGTGGGGTGCCCCCAAATCTCAGGCCCCTCAGTTCATCAGTCATATGAGGGCTAAGAGCTTCCTCTTGCACTGGGGGCCTACATGATAGCTCTACTAGGGCAAAGTGTCCCACTAGCAAGTAACAAAGTCCATGTTCCTGTTCCTTTTGGACTGTTGGTACATTTACACAATGGAATACTAACTACTCAGCTATCAGAAACAAGGAAATCATACAATTTGCTGCCAAATAGATGGAACTAGAAAAACTCATCCTGAGTGAGCAAACCCAGACCTAGGAACATGCACATGGCATGTGTTCACTTATAACTAGATTTTAGCCATTTAGTAAAGGATAACTATTCTACAACCAAAGCCATGTTTTTATTCTGGGATATCAAACAGTACATGAATGGTGAGAGGCAAAATCAAAACTACCTTGTCCCACTTATCTCAGACCCTTCCCCCACATCCAAGGCACAAAGACAAAGAATGATTTTTTTCCTATGTCTTTCCAGTGACAAAACACTTCCTACGCTAACTAGCTCAGCTAGGAACCTTTGTGATAGTTACCTGGGAGAAGTGTCACACTCGCTCACTGACTGGGAATGATGCCAACAGGATAAATGAGACATTTTTTTTTCCTGCAAGAAGGAGCCAGAGATAGAAGCCACTAGTTCAAGTCAAGCCAAGGTTGAAAATCAGTGTCATTCGTCACCATTTGACACTGTACAAGGGTGTCAGTACTGAGATGAACCCACCAATCCTTGTGGGATATTTCCTGGTTGTCTCATTTTAGACAGGATTTATGCTCCTGTGTCTTGCTGCCAATTACTTCTGGGACAGATGAAAGGAAACCATTTATAATTGTTTAACATGAGTGCACAGGCTAACACATCCCACCTCCAAATTATTTGCCTTCTTAGGAATCATTGCTCTCTGGAGATTTATAGGAGGCTCTGAGCTTCAATCACAGGATTAAATTTAGTGACCTTCAAGGGGAACAGAAGCAGATTACAGCTTCCTTAGCTTGTACATGCCAGGAGTTGGCCATTCATCCTGCTAGCAGACAAATGAATGCTACAGAGACTTCTGCTTGGAAGAGGAAACACTGGAAGAATGAACTCCAGACAGTGAGAATGAGTTTAGACACATCTGTAAGCTATAGTAACTGAAGGAAGGATGTCAGCATTAAACGCTCAGACTTATTCTAACTTTGCTTGCCAGGAAATATACGAAGTCCCGAATATTTTTGAAAGTTATAGAAACCACACAACAACACCCCCCCCCAAAAAAAAAAACAAAAAATGCCTAGAGGTTAATTTCTTTAAAACCTTTTATCTAAACCTCCCCCAGGACAGAGTGTATTTCAATACTTAAGATAAAGTTACTTTTCCTTTCATAATGGAGACACATGTCCATCTGCATTCGATCTTTTGATGCTTAACAAAGACTACACCCAGAGTTGTGACTGTGAGGTGGCCCCTTCACAGCAGCCCATCAAACTAGCCTCCCTGGCTCTGTTCTGCTCTCTCTGCTCCATATTCGTCACTTAATTCCCAGTGCTGCCTGTGTGTGGAACTGTCTGTGAACAAGGAGTGACTTTTAAAAGGCAGGCAGTAGACAGACTGGATACATTATGGCGAAGCACCTGGCACCCATAATATGACCAGAAAAGCACCAGGACTTGAGGCTCTTGGCTTCCAAGTGTGTCATAGCCCAGAGTGGTCATTTGTAGCCCATCTCAGAGACTAAGTCCCATCCAACATGAGGAAGCACAGTGGTTCAGCCACAGGGTCTCCTGCTGGCACATTGGCTTTATTCTATGATCTGTTTTCACTGATGTTGCTTTCCTGTGGTACTGAGTTCTGTGGAAGATTCTGAAGATGACATGCTAGGGTGCTAATATTTCCTTTCTTGTGTTCCAAATGAGTCGTGGGTATTTTAGAGTTCAGGAAGTAAAAATTAAATCCCAGAAGGACAGATGATTGTGACACATGTGGATCACATAGATCAGTGCATCACTGGTTCATCTCCAGCATCTCAAGAGAGAACAGAACTATAGTGCTTTAGAGTCGTAGATGGTTATTAGTCCTTTGTCAATTTTAAGCTTTTAAATTTGTAATGTACACCAAAGGCCATGCTGGATGCTGCTAGACAACAAAGTTGCCTACATCATCAGACCACAGAGATAACAAGGTCAAAAAATGCTTCCAGCCTGTATTCTGACATTACTGCAAGTAGGTTATCAACAAAGTGAATGTTGGGTGTATTATTCTTCTCTCTGAACCTGTTCCATTGAACATGGCTTACAGAATTGGCTCCACTGGGAAAAGTTTAAACTTATTCATCCCGATGTGTGTAGGTGTGCTGGTCCCTGAGAGAACTGCCTTCAGACTCCAACTCCCTGGCAGCCATACAAATCCCAAGGCAGATGATAGCTCCTGCTTAAAGATACCTCGAATCTAAACTCCACTGGGGGAGAGAAAGCACCTCACCCTAGCTTCATGGACATCACCAGCCAAAGCTTTACAGGGAGATAGTGTTTTGTTTTTTCCCAACTCCTTTTCATTCTCACCCTCTATCTCTAAGACCAGGACTCTTTAATTATAACTGAGATTGGCATATAAAAGTAATTTCCATGCAATCCCTTGCAATCCCTATGATGTGTGTTTGATGTTTGGACAGGGGTAATCCCTGTTTAAGGGTTAGGGAGCTCCAAACTGATGTGCATTCTTAGCCCCTGGCACAATTACACTTGTGCCCACCTGTTTGGGTGGCAGGAGGCCTGTGGAGAATGATGCAAGCCAGTTCTGAAGGAGGCCCATTTGCCAAGGAAGAGCAGGTTCAGAGGCACAGCATGTGCCAGCATGCCTGCCAAGAGAACCTTCTGTTTGGCAGCTGCATCAGGACAGGGCAGTGTGCTACTCTGCAATGGGCAACATCTGTGGGTGGAAGCTAGTGGGCAGTGCTGGTCTCGGATTCATTCTGCTTTACACTAGGACCCAGTGCTCTTCAGAAAAAGTTCAGTGATTAAATGCCTCACAAAGGCAATTCAGTCTCAACATGGCTACCATATTAGTTATCTTTGTTGTAACAAAATACCCAACAAAAGTACCTTACACAGATAATGGTTTATTTAGGCTCAAAGTTTGAGGGTACAGTCCATTGTGGTGAGAAAGGTATGGTGGGGTGGCAAGAGTGTGAGACAGCTGGTACGCCAGAATCCACAGTCACAAAGCAGGGAGAAGTGAATGAAATGCTGTTGCTTGGCTCTTTCTTTTTATTAAGAGTGGGACCTCAGCCCTTAAGATGACACCACCCACACTCAGGGCTTCTCTTCAGTTAAACCTTTTTGGAAACACTCTTGTAGACAGATCCATATATGTGATTCCATGGTGTTTCTAGATTAGTCAAATTGACAATGAAGATTGACCATCACAGAACGTGTTCTGGAAACATTGAGTGACTCCTACTTGTCTTGGCTTGGTGTTTAAAAATTATATAACTGACATTGTCATGGGCCCTGTTTCTCTCCTCTCTCTCTCCTCCTCTCTGTCTCTCTGTCTCTCTGTCTCTCTCTCTCATTCTCATATTAAATCCTGATCATGGTTTCCCCACCCTCCACTCTACTCTGTCCCTCCCTACCACCTCCACTGTCCCTCAGATCTACTCCTGTTCTGATTCCCTTCAGAAAAGAGCAGGCCTTCCAGGATTATCAACCATAACAAGTTACATGGGCCTTGGTTTTAAGAGTTTATGGCAATAACAGAAACAGACAAGTGCATACACAGTTAGGAGATAAGGAGTATTTTAACCCCCTCCCCCCCACACACACATACGCACACACACCAAAGCCTGCAAGACATGCTTTTGGAGGGAAGGGATATTCTGTAGGGAGGCCAAGTGGAAGGTGTGTAGAGTGGGCCTTGAGAATGGACCGGAGCACACAGTTAGAAGAAATGTTCAGGAGAGACAGTGAAGTTCACAGTGAATTGAGAGAGAAGTGAAAGGGGAAAGAAAAGTTACATCAAAGGCAGACCGAAAGGGACTGAAATATCAGGGTGAGGCATGACTTTGGAAATCCAATCAAGTAAGGACAGAGATGAGTGCTCGATTAGGGAACCACAGTGACTGTACTGGCCTTGGGTGCCAAGAGCCACATTTGGGCTTTCATACTCCATCAGTTATGCAGCATTTATTGAACCCCTTTATTGGGACTGAGTAAGATTTGGCCACTGTACCCGGGAGTGAGAGTTAAGAAGCTTTGCAGTGCAGCCCAGGAGGATAAAATAAAAGCTGCAGGATTCCAGTGACATTCTGGAAATTTAGAGGAAGGCTATGAGAAGATGCCGGGTCATCCCCACAGCAGAGGACAGAGTGACATCTTGAGCTCAGTATGTCCTTGCCATGTGGCTTGGGGTGAATTTCACCACATGCACCTTTTCATCATTTATAAAGTGTTCCTAATGACATTGCCTATTTGACAAGGTTGAACATGGAAAACAAGTGGTCTGGTGTATGCACACTGCAGAGAACACACTGAAACTGGACCAGGGCATGTGGCCTTACTGTCCCTTGTGTTACATTACAAGTCACTAAGAATGGTGATTTAACAAATGGCTGCTCCAATGACAGTGTCCTTTGCCTTGCAGAAGCTTTTCAGTTTCATGAGGTCCCATTTGTTGATTGTTGGTCTTAGAGCCTGAGCTGTTGGTGTTCTGTTCAGGAAGTTGTCACCTGTGCCTATGAGTTCGAGGGTTTCTCCCACTTTCTCTTCTAATAGATTTAGTGTGTCCAGCCTTATGTTAAGGTCTTTGATCCACTTGGACTTAAGTTTTGTACAAGGTGATAAGTATAGGTCTAATTTCATTCTTTTACATGTTGACATCCAGTTAGACCAGCACCATTTGTTGAAGATGCTGTCCTTGTTCCATTGTACGGTTTTGGCTTCTTTGTCAAAAATTAAGTGACCATAGGTGTGTAGGTTCATTTCTGGGTCTTCAATTCGACTCCATTGATCCACTGGTCTGTTTCTATACCAGTACCATGCTGTTTTTATTACTATTACCTTGTAGTACAGCTTGCAATCTGGGATGGTGATAGCTCCAGATGTTTTTTATTGTACAGGATTGATTTAACTATTCTGTTTTTTTTTTTTTTTTGTTATTCCACATGAAGTTGAGAACTGCTTTTTCCAGGTCTATAAAGAATTGTGTTGGTATTTTGATAAGAATTGCATTGAATCTGTATATTGCTTTTGGAAGGATGGCCATTTTTATTATGTTGATCTTACCTATCCATGAGCATGGGAGATCTTTCCATCTTCTGATGTCCTCTTCAGTTACTTTCTTCAAGGACTTGAAGTTCTTATCATACAGGTCTTTCACTTGCTTGGTTAGAGTTACTCCCAGGTATTTTATATTGTTTGTGGCTATTGTGAAAAGTGTTTTTTCCCTAATTTCTTTCTCAGCCCATTTATTTTTTGTATAAAGAAGGGCTTTTGATTTTTTTGAATAAATTTTGTATCCAGCTACCTTGCTGAAGGTGTTTATCAGCTGTAAGAGTTCTCTGGTGGAATTTTGGGGTCACTTATGTATACTATCATATTGTCTGCAAATAGGGATAATTTGACTTCTTTGTTTCCAATTTGTATCCCCTTGATCTCCTTTAGTTGTCTTATTGCTCTAGCAAGAACTTCAAGTACTATGTTGAAGAGATATGGTGAAAGTGGCCATCCTTGCCTTGTCCCTGAGTTCAGAGGAAATGTTTTAAGTTTCTCTCCATTTAATTTGATGCTGGTTACTGGCTTGCTGTATATTGTCTATATGATTTCTAGGTATGGTCCTTGTATGCCCAGTCTCTCCAGGACTTTTAGCATGAAGGAGCACTGGATTTTGTCAAATGCTTTTTCAGCATTTAACGAGATGATCATGTGTTTTTTTTTCCAGCTCGTTTATGTGTTCCCCAAAATTTACAAAGAGCTCAAGAAATTAAATGCCAAGAAACCAAATAATCCAATCAAAAATGGGAACAAAGCTAAACAGAGAATTCACAAAGGAGGAATCCCTAATGGCTGAGAGACACTTGAAGAAATGCTCAGCATCCTTAATCATCAGAGAAATGCAACTCAAGATGACTCTGAGATTCCATCTCACACCTGTCAGAATGGCTAAGATCAAAAGCTCCAATGACAGCACATGGTGGCAAGGTTGTGAAGAAAGGGGAACACTCCTCCATTGCTGGTGGGAGTGCAAACTTGTACAACCCCTATGGAAATCAGTCTGGCGATATCTTAGAAAACTTGGAATAGCTCTATCTCAAGACCCAGCCATACCACTTCTGGGTGTACGTCCAAATGATTCCTCACCAAACCACAAGGACGTTTCCTCCTCTATGTTCATAGCAGCCTTATTTGTAATAGCTAGAAACTGGTAACAACCCAGTTGTCCCTCAACCAAGGAATGGATAAAAAACAAACAAACAAACAAAAAAAAAACTGTGGTACATCGACACAGTGGAATACTACCCAGCTATCAGAAACATTGAAATCATGCAATTTGTAGCAAAATGAATGGAACTAGAGAAGCTCATCCTGAGTGAGCTAACCCAGATTCAGAAGGGTGCACATGGTATCTATTCACTTATAATCAGATTTTAGCCACATAGTACAGAATAACTATACTTCAGCCAATGTACCAAAAGGAACAGGAACATATACTTGGTTTCCTATCAATGAGACACTTTGCCCTAGTGATGCTGCCTTGTAGGCCCCCAGTGTATGAGATGCTCTTGACCCTCATATGACTGCTGAACTGGGGCGGGGGACTGTTATGTAGAGACACTCCTCTCTGGAGGAGTGAGTTGGAAGGGATGGGGGTAGAGGGTGGGAGGGAGGGACTGGGAGGGGTGGAAGGAGGGTACTGTGATGGAGATGTAACCTGAAGTCATAAATAAATATTTAAAAAACAAACAAAACAACAAAAACAAAAACAAATGGCTGCCTCCCTCACCTGGATCTGGTTATACTTGATTGACAGTAGGCTTAATTCTGATCCTCTCAGGGGTCTCTTCAGTTTGGATCCCAGGATTTTCTCCATCTGGGACTTGCAATCACTGCAGAATGCTGGGGTCCAAGTCTAACACCATGTCTCCGCACAGATATTAGGTACCCCTCATTACTAATCTAATACCTGGAGAGCAGACAGACACAGTCTTCCAAGGAGGTTGGGAGGGGACATTACATATGTGATAGGTAAACACAGTCTACCATATACATCATGGATAGTTTTTTTGAAGGAGGTAATGGGAAAAGGATGACAAATGTTTAGTTTAGGTATTAATTAGAGGCAACAGCAAAAAACCCAAACACATACAAAAACGCAGAATTGAACAGTTTGTGACAAGTGTTAGGCTGACTTTTTCTTTTTCCTCATTTAGTCCTCCATCTTTATTAAGAAATAATGGACAAGTAGAAATTGCATGTATGTTTACAGTACATAATGGTGATTTCTGATATTTATGTACATAAAATCATAATAATTAAAAATAATTGACATATCCGTCACTACCAGGTGGGAAAAATTTAGGTCGACCCTCTTTCAAATTCTCAAGTAGACCATACATTGTGTTGATTGTGGTCACCTTGTTGTACAGAAGATATTTTCAATGTGTCCATCTTATTGACCTAATCTTATTCTATCTATTTGACCCAAGATTCCATAGCCATAACAATAAATACTGCGCTTGAAATGAGACTGGAGTTCTCCTCATGTGATACTGCTTCAGTATCTTGAAATTTAGAAGCCTCTTTTGTTTCATTTGTTAAAAGGTGGAGTCTAGGTTAACTAAGATTAACTAGTCTCTAAGTTCTCTGTCAATATCCTGTACTTTTGTGATAACTAGTAGGTATAGGGAAAGGAAGGAGGGTGGGAGGGGAGAGAGAAAGGCAAGGAATGAAAGGAGAGAGAGAGAGAGAGAGAGAGAGAGAGAGAGAGTCAGTTTCCGAGGAGTGGAAGGTATCTAATTTAATGCAAATCATTTATTATGAATACAGGGAAGAAGTTGTTCTTAGCATAGCCAATAGTAAGCAAAAAAAAAAAAACCACTATAGATTATCAGTGGAGATATATTAATTTGTGACTTAAATATTTAGCAGCCATGTTGGATGATGTTGTGCTGGGGTCTCACAAATTACTATGCACCAAATTATGAGGGAGGATTATTGAAAAATATGGCAAAGATCTAATCCTACCTCAGAGATTCTGGACCATTAGATCTGTAGTGAGGCCTGGGGAGTTGGATTTCTAGAATGTTTCAAGTGGTACTGCTTCTGTTGGTTTAGGGACCACCTCTTAGTGTTGGGGATGTTGTTGATGCCCTGCCTATATGCTCCCCACCCAGGTATATGCACATGCCAACTGCTCATATTGTTTATAGGAAATTCCCTTGGCTAATGAAACTCTGGGAGGGTAGATCACCTCCTCCATTAGGCATACTGATTGCGTAGTTAGTCCTCTTGTCTCAAGATGGAATTAACTTGGCCTTATCATTGGTGTACCAACACTTCTCTTGTGACAAGAAAATATTTTTTTTTTTTGCTCATGTATTTCACCTGTCAGTCCTGTTGCCCTCTCTGCCATTTGCAGCAGAGTACCCTCTCCTATCCACCAAATGCAGACATTCATCTCAGCCTTTGCTTCTGATGCAGCGGGCTTATGGTAGATGGTCTAAAATGCAGAAGACCCAGGACAAATACCCTGTTTCTTCATGGTTCTAGGAGTCTAAAGGTGAGGGTACAGAGACATAGTTATATGTAAATTACAAAGAGTAAGATCCAAATAATTTTTATTTTTAAAGAGTCTCAAATAGATTGCTCTATCATGTAGAACATTTCATGTAAGATTAGGGATGGATCCAGTGGGAAGAGGTAGAAATATTTTCTAGTGGTTTGAACATGAATAAGACACAAGTGTTACTAATACAACGGTGTCATGTGGGCACAGAGGGTGTGGTTTTGGAGAGAAAGAGCGACATGGGCCTTGTTGGTGAGGTTTTGTGATACATAGAAACATCTGTAACAGTTTCCTACGTAGCTGTTCAAAACTGGCAGGTGGGCAGATAAGTAGGTGGTCAGGTGGGCAGGTGAGCAGGTGAGCAGAGCTCTGGGAACTGTTTTCTTACTCTGTAGTTACATGATGTAGACAAAGGAACTACACATGGCTCAAGATTGAACTTTGGAGGTTTCCCTCACTTACACCTGGGAGAAAAAGCAGGCTTGAAAGAGAAAAATGGAGAGAGAAAAGATGCTGGACATATTAAAAGGGTCAAACAGGCAGGAATATATGAACGTACCCTGATTTTCCATTGATCAGCTACATTTGGACTGTATTAAATATTGGTATTTTAAGTAGTTTAGCCTTGTGGTGGTTTGAGTGAGACATGTCCTCCATAGTCTAGGACATGTAAACACTCAGTACTCAGTTGGTGACACTGTGTAGGTAGGGTTAGGTGTCATAACCTTGCTGGGTGGCCAGGTTGTGACATTAAAGGCCTGCTGCCACTTGCAGTTTGCTGTCTTTTCTTGGTGCTTGGGGTTGAAAATGTGAGTGCTCAGGTGTGCTTCCTGAAGTGGTCTCTAGATTTCTGCCCCTGCTTCCTTGCCTGTTGCTCGCTGATATGTCTCCCTGCCATGATGAACTCTTACCCCTCTGGAACCATAAGCCAGAACACATAAACTCTCTCTTCCATAAGTTGCCTTGGTCATGACGTTTTATGAGGAACAGAAAAGTTACTAATATAGCCCTCAAGAAATTGTACTTTCTAAGTGGTGTTCATCTGTGTGTGTATGTCTATATAAGTACATCCATGTTTGGCCAAGGGTATAGATTCGGTTAAGCATTCGTAAGTAAATGTATTTTCTCAGACAAATATTTATGGAGATGCCTAGCACTGAACATTTGATAGGAGATATGTTTGTGGTAGTAGGTTGGTGTGGGGGATTTATTCAGATTGTCTTTGTTTTTCCTTCTTCCAAGAGAGAAATCTGCAAAGATTCACCTTTCAGTTCTTTGTCAACCTGACACAAGCTGGAGTCAACTGGGAAGAAGAACCTCAACTGAGAAAATGCCTCCATCTGATAAGCCTATGGGAGCATTTTCTTCATTAATGATTAGTGTGGGAAGGCTCAGCGCATCGTGGGTGGTGCAGTCCTAAACAGGTGTTCCTGTATGGTACAGGAAAGCAAACTGAACAGCTATAGAAGCAAGCCAGTAAGCATTACCTCCTTGGCCTCTGATTTCGTTCCTGTATTTAGGTTTCTGCCTGAAGTTCCCATCCTGGGCTGTAAGTTATAAGATAAAATAAGCCTTCTCCTCGACAAATTGTTTTTGGTCAATGTATTGTCACAACAATTGAGAGTGAGCTAAGACAAAAGGCAGCTTACATAGACGTGTGTAAGAGGGGCACAGACATTGCCCTTCCAGGGTTGGACACAGCCAGTGACTGTCCCAGACTCTGAGAAGGAAACCAGATAATGCAAAGTTACCGTCTTCCAAGCATTTGGTTTCTTATCCCCCAGAGATGGGGTGTGCTTCACAGAAATGATCTATAGAAACCAGCAGCAGTGGTCCCTGCATCAGGATTTTACTTCCTCTCTATGGTTTGCAACTTATCTTTGCTTTTATTTCCACATTCAACGACCTTCTTTGTTCTCTAGCCCATCACAGAAATCACCTTCTGGGTTCATATAAATCTCATCTAACTATATTTGTGTTATACTTTTTCCCACTATTTAAAAATACTTGATTGTTTTCATTTCCCCACACCTTCCTTGAAGTAATTGGTCCCAGAGTGGAACAATGTCTTCAAGCTTATACTAATGGAGGGATAGTTTTCACTTCTTTTACATTTGATTTTAGAAGTTGGCCCTGCTAGTCTTATATTTGGTTAGTTTTGGTTTTGTTTCTGTTTTGGATTATTTCCCTTGAGTGTGCTTTCTTCTTTAAGGGGATTTTTGGCTGCACTATCAACAACCATGCTGCTCATCAGTAATCCTGCTCAACAAGAGAAGCAGCGATGACCCATCCCGTCTGATGGACACCGATGACCCATCCCGTCTGATGGACACCGATGACCCATCCCGTCTGATGGACACCGATGACCCATCCCGTCTGATGGACACCGATGACCCATTCCGTCTGATGGACACCGATGACCCATCCCGTCTGATGGACACCGATGACCCATCCCGTCTGATGGACACTACTCAAATATTTCCTCCGGTTGGTTCTCAATTTAGGCTGTATTTACAAATCAGGTTGTGTCTTGGTCTCAGCCTCTATAGTCTCTCCTTTATTCTTCTGTTTTCCAAATGTGATGTCTCCCCCCTTGTCTGTCACAGATTTGAAGAACTTGGGGACCAGTTCCACTACAGTCATGAAATGCATCCTTTAAAAACATAATAAACATGACATTACAGCACAGCTGCCTGTCTCTGGAGATTCTGTTTTTGACTCTGATTTGAAACTTTCTCAGAAACTAATTTCACTTGCTATTCATTTAATGTTTGCTGCACTCAGCATTCAGGTCTACATTGTGTGGAAGGGATAAATCACAGTAGACTTTCAAATATTTAATACATATTAATCTGTCAAACAATTATACCACTTGTGTCCAATCTAAGAGATATTCCCAGGATCACAACTGAATGATATTAACAAATTCCATGACAAGTAAAGTTGACAGTTTGGAGAAATTGCTGGAATTCATGTGTGATGAGCTTTTCCTAGCAAACAAAGGGGAGTTTATCTTGATGACTGTATTCACATTGGCAGCACTGGCCACAGCTGTAGTTCAGGACAGGCAGTGGTGTGCTGGTAAATACTTTAACAACTGACCTTCAGGAAGGTGGAGATGCCTGTCAGCATTGATTGTATTTGACCATTGCTATGGTGTAAGTATACCATTCATGGCTGTTTTTTTTTTTTTTTTTTTTGGCTATCTGCTAGACCTCATTGAATGTGTGATAGGGAAGAAATACACACAAATGTCCCTCTGTGCAGGTGTGACCATCTCTATCACACCACAGAGGATAAGCCGAAGTCATAACCAGTCAGGCATCTTGAATTTTTTTTTTTTTATCTTTCCTCACATTTACCATGTGTTTAAAAAGGAAATGGATTTCCATTATTCATATAGAAATAGAGCTGAGGGGCAAGACTACAACTTCCTCCTGGGTGAAGTTTATCACCCGTCATCCTGGGGAGCTGACTGAGTGGAGAGATAGGAACTGATGGGGGGCTGTGGACCAAATGCTGAGTTCCTTGGCCCTCTAGAAAGAGAAGTGCATGCAGGTATCGACTCTAAGATTTAATGATATTGGCCCCTAAAAACAGATTTAATGTGTTACTTTTTATTCTAAATATGTTAATGGTAGTTTGGCAGCAGATAAATGGAGGATGCCATGTCAAACGTAACGTGCCCACTGTGGGTATCTAAGGATGGCCTGAGTTCGACATGGGCTGTTATGAAGCATCTTCTTTCATGAGAGAGGTAAAGATTAAAAAAAAACTTTTCATTTGTGTGGGTCACTCATGAGCTTGCACACCCTCCTTGTTTCTCTTTTTGAGGCAAGAAGCCCATGGAGCTGCCATATAAAGCAATGATATCAGCCATGCTGTCAATTGCTGGTAATCATGGCCCATCCAAAGCAGCCATTCTTGGAGAACAGAAGCCTAGAACTGATGATCAGAAGCAGGGGCTGACATGATAAGAAGGCAGAGAGAGGTTCCCTTTCCCCTAGGAGTGTCCCAGTAGCACACATCACATTCAATACCCTGCATGAAGCTCATCAGGATCTGAAGAGCTGCTACACATTGGAAAGCAGGGAAAATGACTAGCTTTAAAAAGTGATTCCTGTAACAGGAATTTACTTCCCCCCCCCCCCAAGGATATGCTTATACCTACAGCTTTAACAGCACCATTCATAGACACCAATAGCCATCCCTCCCTTCACTGCCAATGTTAAGTTGGTAGAGAATTTCATTCCATCCTTCTTTATTGAGAGTTTAGACAGAATGTTCAATCATTTTGCACTTATGGATTCCTCAAGCTCGATTTGTCATGTTTCAGTGTGTAAAAATACCTCCCTCATTTTGAGATTGCCAGGAGTGTTATGAGAGCAGTTTTAAGGAGGTTTGTTGTGTTGCTGAAAACTTCACGTTCTGTGTTTTGTCTGTAGGAAGAAGATAGAGTAACAGACTAGGTATTCATTCACTTAGGAAATTCACTCAGTTTTATAAAAAGCTGAGTTTTGTGTATGCAAATTTCGTTGTTTTCTAAAGCAGGATGGCATTATGTTGCTCATTTTTTTGTATGAATTCTCACACGTTCCTTTTTCACATGGCAATCCAAGTGTCAAAACCTGCCATCCAGGCAGAATTGTCCCCCTCCCTCCATCCCTTCCTCCCCGTGCTCATCCTGGAACCATGGATGCTGCAACACCACTGTGTGCTCCCCATCATGGCTTCCTAGATTTCCACAGCAGAGTCTTTTCTCCTAGCTGCCACTCAGCTCAGACTTTACCCTGAGACAGTGTCAATGCAGACTTGGCTCATGATGACTACAATGCTCATGAGTCGGGAATTTGATTTTGAGAGCAGTGTCTTTCTATAGGCTTCAGGAATGAGCACAGTTGGAGTAGCCTGGGCTTGCACAGCCTCTCTAAGCGTGAAGCTCAAGCTTCCAACCTCCCGGCAATGGGTGTTTAGAATTCTAGTTAAACGCCCTGCTGATGTTTAAACACACCACAGAGAAAACACTGTCAGTCAGTGTTCCAAACATGAATCATTTCCAGCTCTGAAAATGACCTTCAGAGACCAAGCTGCCTCCACGGTGAGATCATTGCATCTTACCCTCCTCCTAAAAAATTTATATCAGTGAAGCATCCTGCTCACTGGACATCTATGACGTGATGCCCAGGAGAGCAGATGTGTTCTGCAGCATTTAACACTTTTTGAGCCTCTGACCTATTGTAACTGTGGATATTAAAATCAGTCAGTTGTCAGAGATAATTTCATGCTGCTGAAGAATAGGAACCTGCATCTTATGAGTCACTGCATCAAAGAGGGTTATCTGTTGAGACTTTTGGGTACCACTGAGTGTAATATGTGTTCTCTAGGCATGTGTGTGTGGGTGTGCATCCACCAGGGTGCATGCTTGTAGATACCAGAGGAGGACGCTGGGCATGCTGCTCTATCCTTTCTACTTTATTCCTTTCAGACATGGTCCATCGCTGAACCTGTAACTTTCTATTCTTTTCTAGGCTTGACTGGCATGTGAGGCCCAGTGACTCACCTGTCTCCATACACTCCAACCTCAGTGATGAGCTTACAGCCTGACTTATGTTTGGGTGTCAGGGATCTGTACCTGGATCCTCATGTAAGGGCTCTTACAAAATGAGTCATCCTTAGCCCTGCTTTCAGCTTTCTCTTTGTTATATATTGGGAGTGAAAGAATTGGGTCAGAAGATGGTACAGAGCACAGGTCTCCACTTTAGGCTAGACAGCTACATGTAAGAGTTACAGCCTATTTAGCCCCTACCCTATTAATTATTTCTCACTAGTCTCCTCAGATTGGGTTCCTACTGATGGACCCTGATATGAGATGAAGATGAGTCACAGATGTAGAGTTCAGTAGGGGGAGGTTGGGGTACCAAAAATCTCAGACACTTGTGTAGATTTCTAGGGTTCATTCTAAATGCTCTAAATCAAAACTTAGGGAGAGGTTCTCTTTCCAGGGTCAGTGCCTTTTCTGAACTTTCCACCATGATCCTGATCATAATCCTGGCTGAGAATCTATCTGAAACAGGCCTGCTTGCCCTTCTCCATGAGCCTTGTAGAGACATTCCCCATACCCCATTTTTGCTCTCTCCTGTGTGCCCAGACTGGAGAAGCAGAGACTGGGATTCAGGTATGTGAAAAAAGCAGATACTTTGAGAGACAGATTGTTCTATTCATCAGTGTGGTTGTTTGAAGGAGAATAGCCTCCATAGGCTCATATGCTTGAATGTTTGGTCCCCAGTTTGTGGAACTGTTTGGGAAGGATTAGGAGGTGTGACCTTGTGGGAAGAGGTGTCACTGGACTTGGGCTTTGAGGTTTCCATTTCCAGTTAGCACTGTCTCTCTGCCTTGTGTTGGTCATCTTGATCTGTAAGCCATCTGCTACTAGTTTAGCACCACACCTTCCCGCATGCTGCCACGCTCCCTGCAATGATAATTATGGATTCTACTATCCTTTGGAATCCTGAATCCTAAATGATTGCTTTCTTTTGTCATGGTAAAAAAAAAGAACTAAGAAAAGTAACTGAGACAACCAGCAAGCATTTGTTCATTTGACACATGTTTTTTCTTGTTTCTGCTGTGTGCCATGGGCTTTTCTAGGTACAGGGGCAGAGGAATGAACAAGACAGACAACATTTGAGACATTAGAACAACATGTAGTATCTCTTAGGACATTCTAGCCATGTGGAGAGATGTGTAATAAACAAACCCCAAAGTTGTTGCACAGGGCAGAGATCTGCCAAAAGCCAGGATGGTGATTAGTGCATGGGAATGAGTGGTTATATGATGAAGACTGCATTTTAGGAGACGTGTACTATGAGGAAAATAGAATGAAGAAGGGAGATAGGAGTGTATGATGCAGAGGGTGGAAGGAGCAAGGTTTTCAGGTAAGAAGGAAACATTTTGCTGAGAATGAGGTCCTGAGGTCAGAAACTGGGTGTGGGGTCACCTGACCATTATGGCTGTCAGAGCTCCATTCTTTCCTCTTGTTAGAACAAAGAACACTTTAGGAGGCTACCCGTCTATTTCCCTCTAAGGAATCTCATTAATTAGACATCACCAAAGATCCCTACATGTAAAAACATTCTGATTATTGCTTTATTCTTTACTAACCACAGGGAAAAGGAGCCCACACCATCTTTTAGTTAGTTAAGCACTACCCATGGCCTCTGCTAGTCTGTGGTTCCATTGCCCTCATGAAATCAGGCAGCCCATGGCAGACAGGACCTTCTGCCACAGAGCACAGTCACCATAAGCTTTCAAGAATTTGAGTCCCTCCTCATTTCCTAATGCCTTAATGAGAGTTGCTAGGGGCTTTCTCTGCATGTGTGTGGGGTGGTGGTGGTGGTGGTGGTGGTGGCAGGTGTGTGTGTGTGTTTGAATTATAAGTGTGTATGTGTGGTGCATGTACATAGATATGCACTTGTGTTCGCAAAGGCATGTACCTGTGGAAGCCAGCACAGTATGTCCTCTACTCTTCTTACTGTGTGCCTTAGGATTATCTCGAGTCAGGGTCTCTTACTGAGCCAAAAACTTATCTTTTCAGCCAAGAAGCTCTTGGGCTCTGACTATCTAACAGCTTCCAAGTGCTGGCATTATAGGAATGAGTCATGCACAGCCATGCCCAGTTTCTTGTGTGGGTGCTGGAGATTTATTCTCAGGTCCCCCTGCTTGTAGAGCAAGCTCTCTTAACCATACCACAGATACTCCTGCACATACAATCTCTCTCTCTCTCTCTCTCTCTCTCTCTCTCTCTCTCTCTCACACACACACACACACACACACACACACACACACACACACACACATACTCTTTTCCAAACAACACACTAAAAAGCTGACTACATTTGGTGATGGACTTGTCCTCATGTTCCCCAATGATTTTCTTTCTTTTTTGGCATTATTATCTCAGACATCACAGATCTCTATGTAATCAAGGAAGTGAGTGAAGACAGATTTTCATCCAATATTGCAGCTCTGGCCTGAGTCCAAGCAGGGACCTTATCCCGTGCCCTCGGCCTCTCTCTCCTCCTGGTGGCCCATTGCAGAATCCAGTAGGAAATGGCTGTCAGAGTGGCACCCAGGGCCCTCTGTTGGCATTGGCCTTCTTTGGCAGAGCTTCATTTGTAGCTGGATGTCTGGCAGTATGATGTCATCCATGGTGTTGACATCTTGCTGGGAAGGAGAAGCGAATTCTTTTCTTCTAAATTGGCTCTGTTGGCAGTTGAATGGATGACAGCAAGCAATTATTCCTTTCCCCCTTTTGCCTGTGTTCCCTGTCTTATTCACAGGCACAAAAGGAGAACATTTTTGCAGTGTGGAGTGCCAGAGGGGTGCTGTGAATGGGATAGAGTCACATGATGCCCGGTGAATGCCTAGCAGTCTATTTCCAGCACTTCTCATGTGTGAGTCTTTCTGCTTGCTTCACAGTGTGAATGTGAGGACTCAGGACTTCTTTCTGGACACTGAGGGAGGACGTTTCCATAAACACCCTGCCTCAGCTCATCAACCATCATAAGGCTTCTGGTCTTCTAAACATTTCTTCTCATGAATGGACACACCTGTTTCTTTCAATGCCAAAGGCCCCCATGCCTTCTCTGAGCTCACAATGGAAGGGGGAATTTCAATTTCCTTTGACATTTATGAGCCTCTGGAGCCTGGGGACAGATGTTTCTCTGTGCTATGGCCTTGCCCTGAAGAGCAAGCTGACAATCAATTTCTAACCTGTTGCTGGGTAGCTTAGGCCTCATGAAAAAGACTTAATCTGCAATGATTAAACTTTAAGATCTTTCTCCCCATTTAAACACTGAGCTCATTTTATGACTGTGGAAGTAGCAGTTAAGCAAAGGAGAGAGAAGTTTACTGCATCTTAACTTGTACAGCAAATTGAATTTCTATTGATGAGAAGTACTTCTCTTCCTAAGAACTTTCCAGGAGCCTGGACTGAGAAAGATGGGCAAAGGGTTGTGGATTTTAAAAGAATAACAATACAGTAATGCCATTTACAAAGATGAAACTGTCCTCACTGCTCTAACACTGAAGATTAATTTTGACGGGTTTCTTTGTAATGTGTAGAGAAGGAGATGCTGCCTGCATCCCCAGGGAATGACTCCAAATAAAACCAGACAAATGTATAGGTTTGCTTTGGCTACTGAATTCTGTTCAGATGTTTATTTCCCTCCATTCTACAAACTCTTACCTGTAGGTGTGAACTCATTAGCATACGTGTCTGTACACTGGGTACTTCTCTGTGTGCATTTTCGGTATGAACAGCTTTTCTTTCCTGGAATTGCAGACATCCACATAAAAGATTAGAATCACAACAGTTGGTGGTATTTTCTGGGCCGGTGTGCTGGGCACTGTTTGTTCCAGTTGTCTCCTGGTGCTAGTTTGTGGCCTGAGACTGGGCACTATGACTCTGATTTCCCACCAGGCAGGATGTCAAGGAAGCCACACAACTTGGGTTTGAGGCCAGAAAGCGTGATTCTTGCACTCTTCGAATACTGCGTTGATCTTTTCTTGCTTTTCTTTCCTTCTGTTCAGGAGACTCTCTACTCCAGTGAACCAGGGCTGGAGGACTGGGAGCAGGGATGTGGTAAAGATGATGGGAGATGGATAAGATGTGAAATGACCTCCTGCAATGAACAACAGATCACAGCAGTGGCTTCCTGGAGAGAGGCTGCTCAGTAAAGGGAGGATTCTGCCCAGCTTTACTAGATTGGAGCATTGATGGAATCCACACTAGTGTCTGAAGCCCTTTTCTTTCAGCTGGGGTATCTGGAGTTATAACAGAGGACTGGATTGATGCACCCAACTGCCACTCACTCAGAGAGGAAGGGTAGGCATTTTGTATACTAATATGTTGGGACAAGCCATTTCAAACTGCCAATTTAACTACTCAGCCTAACAAAATGTCAGTTCCATGCTGGGACAGCACCTATGTTTAGATTGTATTAATAGTTATGAATGGTTTCCCCATCATGTGAATATTTTTGGTGGAATGACTTTTCCTTTCTACCACCAGGCATTTTTTTTCTTTTAAAGATATTTATTCTTAATCTTCTTTTTTCTTTCTGGGAGCAACACAGCATCCCTTTTTATCTGATATAAATGTCACACAGCTTTCTTTCTGTTTGCATGTAACCAAGAAACCAGGCCATCTTTTAATTTTTAAATCTATAAAACTCCCTTGATCAAGCCTTGCCTTTTTATAACTCACAAAGAGAATCATATATAATAAAGATCACTTACTGGTAATATTTTAAAAAGGTAAAACAAAAACCTACAAATAAACAGTTTAAAGAATCCTTCCATTGTGCTATTACTGTTTTGGTTTTGGTGTGCATGTGTGTGTGTGTGTGCCTGTGTGTGTGTGTGCGTACTCAAAAATGGACAGCTATGTGCATGTGTACTTGTGGTAGCTAGAGAAAAGTCTGTAGTGTTGTTCCTCAGGCTGCCTTGATTTTTGATACAAGATCTCTCATTGATCTGGAAAACTCTAGTTAATCTGGCTGGCCAGTGAAGCTCAAAGATTTGCCTGCCTCTGCCTCCCAGAACTGAGATTGTAAATGTACAACCACACCTGACCTTTTGTGTTGGGCTCTGAACTTTGAACTTATCAGGGCCTGATGATTGCACAGCAAATACTTTACCAACTGAGCCATCTCCACTGCCCTGCAAAATTTTCACTTCTTGAAATTGTCTCCATGTTCAAGCTGAGCAGCTTGTGTGGAAGGGGACACTGTTGATGTGTTATATATAGCCTTGTCCACTTTAAACTGTGTTCATGTGTCCCTGAGGGGCATCCATTAGATCCCAGAGTGGACTTTCCTCTCCAGTCAGGGTCACTCCATGGGAAGAGTAGCTTGCTGTCTGTCACTGCTGCTGGAGGGAAAGACCCAAGGGCGAACTGTGGCTAGAAGGCCGAGCAGGCAGTCTGCTGCTTTCTTATGAGTTTTGCCTCTTGTTCAGTCTATGATTCATTTCACACCAGCACATTCTCATGCATGTCTCTGGATTCTATCACAGGACAAGCATGAGTGTCTTTTAGGTGGGCTCCATGTGGGGTTCTGTTAAAGCTTATCTCTGTTACTTCCCAGGATGTGACCAGGATGGTGTGAGTGGTCAGTAGAGCGATAAGGGAGAATGTGATCACTTGTTTCACTGAGAGCTGCTCAAATAGATGCAAAGATGCCATTGTATGTGTATGCATGTTTTCATTAATCTTTGTTTAACAAACGAATGGACTGTGAACAAATGAGATAAGAACCAACACAGGCTACAGCTCGAAGACCAGTGACAACCCTGTTGAGCTGGGTGATGAGCATGTCAGGAAAGTCCATGCAGATAAAAGAGATAATTAGAGAGCCAACCATGGTCCTGCTGGGTTGTTTGTAATATAGGGGCACACTATTTCTTTTGGTCTCTATTTCATTTTAATAATTTCGAAAATGTCAGGCTTGACCTACAACATCTCTAAGAACCTTCTGGAAAACAATGGAAATGTTATGAGTTCTTTGATGTGTCAGCATTTTCTCTGGATAGTTAGTTCTTGATGTACAAACTGGAGACTATGCCCAAGAAGATTGAAACTTGTGGAGGAAGCTCTAACTCAAGACAAAGTGCTGATATATAGATGAAAGCAGAAACCCAAAACAATGGATTGTATAAAAAGACATCTAGTTTTCCTCTAAAGTAATATGTTATGAATCAGAAAAAATGAAATGTGGTCATTAGAGAAAATTAACATCACCAAGAAATTCATACATAATGTAGCAAAACTGTAACTATGTTCCCAATTCACCATCAGTAGCTCACTGCATTCTATTTTGACATATTTCTTGGGCTACAAAGTCTAAATAATTCTGGATCCTCCTCAAACATCATACATGAAAACCTAAAGTGTGATCAAATTTTATTCTTTGGGAAGATAGTGCTGTAGTTGATATAAGTATAAACAGTTTACATCTTCTGATACTCCCATGGAAAACATGGATCACTCTTTTTCATCATAAATACAATATTATTCATGGAATATCTTGGCCAGTGAAAACAAAAATGCTTGAAAGTGTTGGTAACATTGTCAAATTGCCTTCTAGAAGAACCCCATCTAGCCACATGGACAGAAGCTATGAGTTTTCCATCTCCAGCGGTTACATTAGATTACATCACACTTAATAATGAAGCTTGTTTTTCTTTTTATAAGTGTTTCTTCACAGCTTTGCCCACTGTCTTGTTGGCATTTTAGTGATTTTACCAATGACAAGATTAACTTAGATTTTTTTTTCCCTCAGGGACTTTAAAAGATGAGATGACTTTTTAAAAATCTTCATGTGTTAACACTTGCCAGAAAGACTGAAGTCTCTACATGGATAGAGGCTCAGGGAAAATGCCACAGCTGGACTAAATCGATTTGCTTTCCTGGGTCTGTGTCCATCTCTGTCAAAAGCCAGATGATCTTTATGATGTAAAAATATACCATGGAGAAGAGGTAGGAACACAGAAAAAAAAGTGTTAGAATTAGTGTTATTTTGTTTGTTTGGATTCAAACAAATGATTCCTCATTTTTGTGAGCACTTTAAGACCCTTTCCCCAAAAGGAACAGGAACAGGAGTTTGTTACCTGCTAGTGAGACACTTTGCCCTAGTGGTGCTGCCATGTAGGCCTCCAGTACATGAGGAAGCTCTTAGCCCTCATATAACTGATGAACTGGGGGGGGGGGGTACTGATTTGTAGGGACACCCCACTCCGAAGGAGTAGGATAAAAGGGAGAGGGGGTAGAGGGTGGGGGAGTGGAAAGAGGGCACTTTGATGGAGATGTAACTTGAAGTAATAAATAAACACACAAAAAGAAAAAAGACCCTTTCTAATGAGTTAACCCAGTAGGTTTATGCCTATATCCCTGCCTGCCTGCTTGCCTGCCTGTATGTCTGTCTATCATCTATCTATCTATCTATCTATCTATCTATCTATCTATCTATCTATC